>PVHY01003066.1:59905-114426 GCA_004024945.1 Uropsilus gracilis
TCAAATCACTGCTCTCTTTAAAATCACAGCATCTGTCCTTTGACTGCTCCTCTGGAAATACCATGATTGTTAATCTCAGAGTTCCTCTCCTGTACTTCAGGCACCCCACCCACACCCCTCCCTATGTGCAGGTGTCAGCTGCTTTTATCATGTTTGCTGAGGGGCAAACTGGTGCCAATATACTCTCTAAGTAAATAAACCAGTTCACTCTCCTCTAGAAACCTGTGTTTACAGTAGGAATAAAGGGAATAAATATAAATACAAAATGTTCTCTCCTTGGCTTGGTTTCTTATCCATAGACACTTGGAATAGTTTCAGTCCCCTTTGTGCTGGATTTAACCCATGTCTTCATCATCTACACAGTCCCCGCCAATGAATACACAGGAAAATTCAGTTTGATGTCTATTCCAACTCTGATCAGATAGACAGAACTAAATGAAAAAGGGTATTTGCCTGTCTTGTGAACCTGATTTCAAACCCTAAACTTTTTTTATAGCTGACAGGGTAAGTTGAATCAGAAAATTCAAAGGGTGGGAGTCCCCCATCATTACTAAGTTCACCAGCTACTACTAAAGTAATGTCATAATAGGATGCTTAACTGATCCAAGAAGAGAAAACCATGGTTTCTCAAACCATCATGTAGCTTTTTGTGAGGGCATAGGGACTTCCAGCAAATCTGATGGTCTGAAGGACAGAAGAGTAGAAATAACAGGAGAACAGTGCTGCTCAACCTCCTGTACTGGGCTGTACCAAGATGACAGGAGTGAACCAAAACCTCCTCCACCAAATTGCAATCAAATCTTTCAGGTTTTGACAGCAAACTTTTCCTGTATGGCTACTTTATAATGGCCTTTGTGAGCCAAAACCCCTCTTCATTCAGATGTACCCAGACAGTCCCCTCAATAGATCTCTGAGAGCCCCTAGTCCAGGTTGCCCAAGCCTGGCTCAACAATCAACCATAATGAGCCAAATCAGTAAGAACTAAGGAGCCAAATCAGTAAGAACTGAACCAATCTGGTCCCAAGGCCCTGTCATAGACAAGATAAGTCCTCAGCAAGGCTGTGTCCTGAGACTTCAGACTCATGTTACGCCATGAACCACTATGGCTGACCTTACAGAGGACACCTAGGAAGGTCCCAATTCTCAACTACAGCCCTGATTTCCAGATCCAAAGCACAGCCTGCTGCTCTGCTGGCTTCAAAATCCACTGTCTGGTCCCACTTCTAACTGCTAACTCCAATCCACTCACCATTTGACAAAAGTGAAAACTTGGAAAACCTGTTTTCTCTTATCATCTCAAAGAGAGCTTTATCCTATGACTCTGGGCAAGTCATTCAACCATTCTGATCTCTGTTCTTTTAAAGCATCAGTAGCCAACACCAACTGTCAGCACATAGCTATCCTAGTCCAGGGAGAGTAGTTCTGTGAATTATGAAACCCACTAGAAAGGTTCCTTTCTACAAAGCAGCAAATTCCAATGTTGGGAAGGTTAAATCCCTTCATAAAAGAGCATAAAAATACTGAGGCTCTACTTTTCAGGAGAACTGTGTCTGACTGTAGTCTAGAGTGTTCTGCCCTAAATCTCAGTCAATGTTAGCACACCCTTCATAGTTGGATGCATTTGGGTAACACAGTGGCAACACCAATCTCCTGAGCAGTGGAGCTGTATCTGCCTCTGACAGTTTTGATCTGCCCCCATTCATGCAGGATGGCATGAAACCCAGCAAGGCAGGACTATTTCATGGGGTCATTGCCAGTTCACCAATATATCAGCCTCACTATTTTCCATTTTCCGAGGATCAGTAGAAAAAGAATCAGTGTCCTGCTCTCCTGAGATTTCAACAGCATCAAAACTATCAATAAAATCTAATTTCATTAGAAGAGGTGTTTAGATAATAATGCTGATCATTTCTGGCCATGAAAAAGAGCAACATGGGATGATGAGAAGACTTGCTGAGGATTTCTATCTTATCTGATGTTGTCAGAGCTGAAGGGGTGACTGCTGCTGGGGGGTCTGGCATACTGGGAAACTGACCTCTCTGCTCTTGGGACTGTTTAATCAGAGCAGACTGTGGGTCCCACCCGCTCACTTAAGAAGGAATCTCCAGGCATCTACTCTTTATAGAGTGAGAAATTATAGAGAAAATATACACCCCAAATTAGCCCTGAGCATGGTCTCTGTTCTATAACACACACATCTGCAGATTTCTGCACCCAGCTTTCATGAGCAGGCCAACTTTCCCTTTAAAGGAGACAGCGCTGAGATAATCCCATTTGCTTGTGTCAGCCTAGGAAGAGTGTGCTGTGCTTCAGCACAGTGCAGGGCTCTTTTATCAGCTGTTTTATAAGCCTGACATTCCCTTCCCACCCAGAATGGGCAGTTAATATACCAGGGCTAAATGTTTGGAAAATTACTCTACCATATGGAAGTAGCAAATGAAGAACATAAAAAGCAGAAGGATCTATGCCCTGGTGGATAATGGTCTCAAATTCACTCATTATTCATATGGATGTAAGAATACAGGGAACAGGAGAAGGTCAGCAGGGTCCAGGGAGGCCATTCCTTTCCAATATGTTCTTTTTTCCTGGGGCAGCATCTAATTGCTTCTGTGCTGCTTAAGGTTGGGCCTGGAATCCAGTTCCAGATACTTGCTATTATCAGGGAAAAAGAAGTTCCCGGTCTGTTCTGTATTTAGATTTTGCAAGTTACTTGCAGACAAAGCCTTGATGGGAGGGAGGTTTCAGAGGAGATTCTTGCTGCTTCCTCTCAGAGAGAGGGAAGGAACTGCTAGAAATCCCAAGGCTGTTTGTCATTTTCCATAGAGGGGTAAACTACTAGAAAATAGGGTATAGTAGGAGTGATCAAGTAGAATAGAATTTGAAAAAGAAGAAGAAAATAGAGTACCTGGTTCTCAGCAAAATGGAAGGGTAGAAAATAACTTCCATTTTACCTCCTCAATAATGCTAACTATCCTTCCCTCCCTCTGTCCTTTCTTTTCTTCCTTCCTCCTTTCATTTTTTGCTTGTTAATATCCAGAGCCCTCTAGAAGAAAGTTACCTTATCTGGAAACTCTATATTTTATCCTGATATCCCTTGTTCTGAGGAACTTTCCAATATCTATAAAGTAGCTATTAGCCCTAGTTTGCAGAAGCTTCCAGATGTCTGGGGACCTAATGAACCTTAGCACTCCAATTTCTTGACACAATACCCCTCAATGCACAGGGACAGTCAAGTCAGCAGCTGATAAAGCTAGGAAATGAGAAGGAAAAGCTTGTATTCACCTTCAACTAACTTGCAACCTTGCCAGGAAGGCAATATGAAGGCATATCAAATAATTAATTAAAAATGCATGACAACAGAATTAAAGTATGTGAAGAAGTTCAAAATTCACTACACTAAGACCAGTACCAACAAATATAAGTCCAGTTTCCAAAGTTCTCTACCCAGCAATAGGAAATGTTATAGAGTCCCCTACCTGATACCCTAAAAGATTTTCATACTAGCCATTACTCCTTAAAAGATAGATAAAGGTCGCTTCTCCCTTATATAGTAAATAACTGATACCATGCTAGGAGCCACATTTTCCTTTAACTCCTGAGATTCCTTGGAGGTTGTACATCCTGATACATGCAAGGCATTTGTATTATCAGACAAAAGGATCTTTCCTTGTTTTGTTTCCACCAAGGATTGAAATGATGCATATGGGCTGGAATTCCCCCTCCTTGGGACAGAGCATTAATCATCCAATGAACGGGTCTGTTCTTCCTCAAAGCCAGCCTTGATCCATCGAAGCCCTGTTCTCACACACAGGAGAGCTGGACAACTCTGACCACCACTAGCTGCCTGCAGAACAGGATGGAGCTTTCAAAAAGCACTATTCATGACCTCACAAATCTTACAGTCTGTCTGCCTTAGATTTATTAGTTCAGTGAAATTTTGATGGATTTAAAAATATATATAAATAACTGTAGGAAAAATCATGTGCCGCTTTCACCCACACGTGAACTGAAGAAACCCATAGGCGCAAATGCTTTGAATACAAACACAACCAAGTAGCTTTGCTTGGTGGGGTGATGATTTCACTTTTGGAAGCCCCTGCTATGCTGCGAGAGTCTTTTTTTTCCTTCTAATATAATAACTTTATATCCAAAAAGGTAAGGCAGAAGGACTTCTCATTGAGATCGGCCTCTATAAATACCTACAAAAAGGGAAGCAGCTTAGGTCAGAAAGAAAACCTATAAACCTCCATCAAGGCTAAGTAGAAAGATTTTTGATAAATTTTCTCATGACTTTTTTCCCAACAGTCCTGGGTACACAAAGAGTGTCATGCATGGCAGGGGATACAGAGTCTCAGACTCTCAAGATAGAAAAGAAAGACAGGTTGGGCATGGTGGTTTGTGCCTGTAAACTTCAGCCTATGAAGCAGCTGGGGCCAGGTATCGTGGTTCGAGTCCTGCTCAGGGCAACACAGTGAGACCTAGTCCCAAAAAAATAGTAGCTGGGCGTGGTGGCATATGCCTGTAATTCCCAGCTACCTGGGAAACTGAGGCTGGGGATTGCTTGAATCTGTGGTACCCCGGGCAACGTTGAGTCTGCAGTTCCACAGGAAAAAAGAGCAAGACCTAGTCTCAAAAAAAAAAAAAAAAAAAAAGAAAAGAAAGAAAGAAAGACAGGTTTTAAAAGAAACCTTGAAAGCAATGAGAGGAAATGAAGGCAAAGAGTGACAGGAAAATAAAGGAAGGAGGAAAATAATGAAGCTCTGCCTACTTGAAGGAGTTAACGGTACCCTAGACACAAGCTCCAATGCCCTAACCTTGGGTTACAGGGGAGGGATGATTTGTACATATTACCTTAGTTCCCCAGACCTGTGGTCCATTCAGGATGTAACTTTTTCTCTCTGACTTGTTACCACTGGAACAATCTTAGAAAGTTTCTAGAAGTCACATGCTTCACAGATGGAGAAATTACGACAGAGAAATCAAGTGGATTTTCAAAAATCTCTCAGCTGATTAGCAAAAGAGCTGATCTCCCATTCCAGGTCAATTTCTTGTTTTTGCGTGCACCCCTCTGCTTCATCCTGCACTGCACAACCCCATTACCTCCTCACCCCACCCCTTATATACACACTTGTAATTCTGCAGCATGCTTTTGAAATAGGAGTTCTTCACTTAGGATGGGTTGGCAGGAAATAACCAGGAATATATGTTGATAGCCCAGTGCTTGCAAATTGAAAACAAATCCTATGTCATGGCTGTTTGGCACTCTTAGTGCTGACATATGCCTGAATGTGACCTTTGGGAAACCCTGCTAGAATTCAGTAGTATTCCTCTCCCTGAATCCATCAAGTCATGATGCACCACAAAGCCCACCCAGCGGAAAAGAGGAAACTGTGGAGCTACTGGCACTTCCCAGCGGATTTATTTGGTGTCGCAATCCTGCTGTTGTCACCCCTGATTGGGCAAGAGCCATTTGTTATATGAGAATGTTTTTGGATTCATTAGGTTTCTTCCATGCCATATAACAGATACAGAAATCCTTGGATTCAAACACTTCACCCCTTGGGCACTCATCCCCTCCACCCACAATCCCACCCTGTGACCTCTCCACCCTCCACTTACCCCACCCTTTGTTTCCACCCTAAGCTTAAATGCAGAAGCCACTGACATACTGTAAAAGGCCAAAGTGAATTGGTTCAATAAAAAAGACCTTTATTCTAAATTTTTAAAGGTTTCTTGACATATGACACTCCTTCCTGTGAACATCAAGTCACCAACAAGTCATCAGTGGAACTTGAGCTTTAGGTGTTTTCTTGGTGATAAGGATGAATTTAGATGAGTGGGAGAAGAGTGGTGTTGAGGGAGTGAGTCTGTGATTAGAGCACTGAGTTTAGAAAAGCTTGGACTAAGACATCTTGGCTCTACAGAAGAAACCAGCTAAAGACAAAGGACTTTCAATGAAATAGACTAGATTTAATAGACTGCAATTTCCTGTTACAGATAGGAGTGGACTTACTACACTCTATTATTTTAAGGGAGGTCAGATGGCCACATATTCAACTGCTCCTGGCTGGAATTCTGCAGAGAAAGGCTGGATCAGAGACCTCTGAATCCCTCCCAGCTCTTCACAACCATAGCTATATAAACCCCTTTGATGGTTGATTGAGAACAGAAGAACATGCCATGATTTTGGAAAGAATCATACAAACTGATTAACCTAGGGATTAAAAACGGATTCATTAGCGGGAAGTTCCAATCAACTGTGGAATAATTCTGTAACTCACAGTATACACAGCAGTAATCAAATTTTCAAAGACCTTTTATAATGAATCACTAAGAATATTTTATAAAAATGACACCAAAATACATTTTGTTTTTTCAAGTGAAAGGGAATACTTGAAAAATTAATTCCCATCAATTGCATAAAAAACAGTGAGTTCTCCTTTCATGGAGAATCTGAGGATTAAAAGAATTGTGTGAAAACTTGCTGGTCAGAGCACCTAGTATAGTCAGCCATCAGTAAATGTTGGCTATTTATTTGATTTATGATCACTATTGATTTTCCCAATAAGCCATTTTTACTAGACAGTGCCTTGGGAGTTGACCCACACTCATTAGGATGCTGAGGCCATATTTCTAAAGATGCCCTGCGTGATCTGTGTCACACCCAACATCCATGATGCTGAACACACTATCATGAAACCTGGACAGGGCGCGTGTTGCTTCAGTGAGTCTTGGTAGGACTTAGTGGGAATAAACTTACGTGAAGGCCTCAACCAAATCATGTTCTGCAAAAGCTTCATTTTTCTAAGAAAATAAATAAAACCTGATTAAGGTGGAATAAATAAAAGGAACAAAATAGAAAGAACTGAATCAAGAGAGAATTTGTCCACACAACTTTTTTTGGTGACTAAATTGGTGGTTTAGGATTTCCTTATCATATGTGGTGTTTTCCTGCCAGAACAATGGAGTGGAGACTTTATTTGATGAGTTGACTGATGAAAGAAATTAAATAATAGCTGTTCTGGTTTCTTGGTAAGGAAGATAAGGTAGTTGCATCCCAGAGAGGCAACTCTGAATACACTCCATATACTTGGGTCTACAGGTGAACACACCCAATGGTCTGGGTTGCTGCTTTTTCCCTTTAAGAGATCAGAACAAAACCAGCAACACCATACCTTGAGACTCTTAGAAGTAGTTGCTCAAGAGCAGGCAATAAATACTTTTGACCCATGAAAACAGACACAAATTGTCCAGAGGCAAATGGGTAAAGGACCAATCAACAGCTCATCCAGAGCCTGAGACCAAAGAATTGGAAAGCTTAGCTGCTTAGATGCTGGATTCACCTCATTCACATCCAATTTGGATCCAACATCCTTAACTGACCATCTGGAAGAGCTCCCCACTGCAGGGACTAGCCTGGTGGTGGGCTCCTGTGAGTCCTCAGCTAGAGCTGAGCTCCCCTAGCCTTCAAATTCCTGGGCTCAGCTTTCTTGGGACTGCTTGGGATGTCCAATTGAGGTGTCCTTAGACACAGAAGAGTTAAAGTGGTCTCTGCTATCTCCCTCTCCTCCAAGTTATAGATTCCAGGGGGCCCAGAACAAAAGACTGCCCACAGTGGACACAGCACTGATTGCTGTTTCAGAAAACATGATCCAAACTGAACCCACAGAACAGATGGCCACCTTTTTGTGGCAGGTTCTCGGAGTCCCAGCATTTTAACATAATGATGACAGCTCAAGTTTGGGCAGTAGCCTTCTGAGTGACCTCCTGGCTTCTGCCCCCACCAAAAATATCTCCCATACAATTCCTGTCCCTCTGGTATTTTCAGGACCTGTGAGTATGAACAGGATGAGATCATCACTCCATTGACTAGATTACATCTTGTAAAATTCCATTGTATGACCCAAGAGAATTTCTCCTACTGACTTTGAAGAAGTGTCCTGCAGGTTGTAAGAGGCTGTATATGTAGGACCTGAGGTAGTCTAGTTGCTGACAACATTCCCCAAAAGATGGCAAGCAAGGAAACAAGATTTTGTTGCCTGCAGTGTAGTCCCAGGAAATGAATGGCACCAACACAGGAATGAGTTTGGAGAACTACAACGCCCAGGTGAGACCATTCCACGATTGACACATTGACCTTTTAGACCCTCAACAGAGACTCAGTCAAATCATCCATGAACTCCTAAGCCATGAGGTCATGAACAGATGTCATTGCAAAACTGCTATATTTGTGGTGATTTGTTCCACAGCAGTCCCAGTGGAGTGGCTACAAATCCTCATTCATCAACTGTGAGGCTGCAAGGAGCTTAAATAACTCTTCTGAGTCTCAGCTTCATCATGTTTAAAATGTAGATTATAAACATATCTTCTCCATTGTTCTTATATGTGTGATGCAAGGATGAAGAGATGTTATTTGTGAAACACATTACTGTGAAAATAGTAACGCTCTAGTCAAGTAATTGGTACTACTCAGTGAAAAATCTGTGTTCTGTCAAAAGTCAATAGTTACTATGAGCTACAGGCAGGACCCTAAACTTCCAGGAGAGGTTATAAAAGTCCATTCTTCCAGGACTTGTCTCCAAAGCCAGTATCAGAGGAGGCCTGTGCTCTTTCAGCAGAACATGAGGAAACTGCCACTTTTGTGGAAATTGGTAGTTTCCCCCGCCGACAGTCTGCTGTGTACAGTGTGTAGAGTGCACAGTGACTGTGCCAGGTGCTACAGAGGTACAGATGACACAGAAGCAGACCACCCAAGTCCTCTACTCTCCACTCAAGTCTGCTAAAGTGCATAGGAAGACACAGAAGAGAAGAGCCATACCAAAATGGTAACAATTACCCTAGATGGTAGGTGGGTAGGTGGGCTGCTACATGAGCAGAGGAGAGGTGAGGGATCACCTGCTTTTCATGGGAATATTCCAGAAGACATCCATGGAAAGGCAGGCTGATTAGCAAAGGACAAATAGAAGTAATGAAACAGATGAGGTGGGCTGAGCACTGTATGGGACATGATTGGATTAAAGAAGCTGAGGCTCAAGGATATAGCCTTTAAGGACGAGCACATTAGCACCACCTGGCTTTATAAGAGAACATGAAGGTACATGACCCAATTAATGTAGAGAGTTGGGGAAAGACCAGGTTGTGAAAGATATTAAATGCTGTGCTAAACAGCTTGCTATTTATTTATTCTAAAAATGAAAGGGAGTCCTTAGTGCTTTTTAAATAGATTGGTATTTTAAGCTTTGGGCAGCACTGTGAATAACAGATTGAAAAGAGAAAAGAATTCAATCTGAAGGTAATTTGCTTAATTTAGATAAATGATAAAGACAGTGTTGGTGCAGATGAGAAGGATGTCTTTAAGATCAGCTAGACAAGAGGACAAACAGACCTCAATTAGGAGGCTAAATCTAGGAGAAAAAGAAGTGTTCGTTAAATCTGAATTTTCTAACACGAATCACTGGAAAAATGCAAGATTTGGGAGTATGTCAGTTCATATTATCCTAGAAGTGAGAGAAGTTAGCTAGGTGAGGACTTACTGAAAACAGGAGGCAGAAATCATTAATACAGTCAGGCATTTAATGAGTGTCCTACATCCACCAAAGCAGAACTTGACCCAGGACTTTTTCCTTCCTAATGAAAGCTTAGTAAGGGGAACAAAAATCCTTTCTGGAATTAGAACAAGGAGGTAGCTCTACTGCGTCCCCTGATGCCATGAGTGGCTGGGCAAAGTACTCAGCAAGTGCATCGTAGGTCATTCACATGACGGGTCCCCTCCTGATACAAGTTAACTTTAGAATTTAAAATGCATAACAGGCATCTGTTGATTAACTGCCTTATTGTTTTAGGAGTTAAGTTCACCTTCTTTCATTCAGCACACATGCACCCCTTTGTAAAGTGTGTTTCAGATAAAAGAAACTTTATTCTTCAAAAAATAGTCTTGCAAGACAGCAGGCAGGAGTGGCAAGAGCTCAGAAAGACTGTCAACATTTTTTTAACTCAGTTTTTAGAACCACAACATTCAAAATGATGTTTTCAATTATTCGTGCTTTTAAATTGAATTTTGCCTGAAAATAAATATACCATACAACTTTTAGTGCGAACACCCTGTAAAAGGAATGAGAATGTGGAATCGATTTTTAGATTGTGCACAAGAGAGCTTCCATGTGCCAAATCACACCACTCCTTTTCAAACTTATCTCAAGTTGGTCATCTGCTGAGGAACATTGCTTCATTATTATTGATCTCGCTCCAACCCACCAGCGCGACCCAAATCCACCTTTCTCTGTATTCATTGTTGTGGTTTTTGTATTTATCTGTCTTCATGCCTAATTTTTGACTGAATCTGCTGTGTCTCGTGCATAGTACCAAACTTCATTCTTCACAGAGTATTTCTTCTTTACTAGAGTCTTATTATCATGATTTACCAACTATTATTATTCAGGCAATAAACAGACTGAGTAACTACAACCAGAAAATGTTTTACATATTAAAATATTCTTCTTTGTTATCACCTACAAATAGACATTTGCCTTCTTCCTGCCTCCCTCCCCTCTTTCATTCTTTACAGTGGAGGGAAGGCAGGTGGGCACGGTGGCTCGTGCCTGTAAGCTTCACCCTATAGAAGCGGCCGGGGCTAGGGATCGTGGTTCAAGTCTTGCTTGGGGCTAACACAGCGAGACATAGTCCCCCCCCAAAAAAAAAAAATAGCTACTTAGGAAGCTGAGGCTGGGGCTTGCTTGAGTCTATGGTACCTCGGGCAACGAGAGCCTGCAGTGACACGGGCAAAAATAGCGAGACCTAGTCTCAATAAATAAATAAAATAAATACAGTGGAGGGAAGGAGCACACAGTGACAGAGATCCTGTTGTATTTGGAATAGTGGAGTTCAAGTTCTCACTGGAGGGGGCACAGACTCAGCTTATGAGAAGATGAAATGTTAGGTCAGGGAGGGAAATAGGAAAAGGGCAGCCTGAGAAAGCATTGTAGGCATGAAAACAGAGAAGTGTCCCTGTAGCACCTTATCAGCAAGAAACCTTGGGGAATACAATGATGTAAAATATATATAAAATAATTTTTAAAAGAAATGAAAACAGTGAGGATGGATGCAGGAGACAGAACATTATATTAGTAATCAATCAGCACTTGCTGGTGGGTCAGGCCCAGGAAGGAACAGATTTAAAGAAATGGATAAGGAATTTTTCCTGCTACTGAAGAGCAGCACCTCTACAGCATACATTTTCAGTTTGATTCCAGTTCCTTTTGGCCAGTGGAAGTGGGTGGAGTTTACCCACAGAGTTTACTCACAGAATAGCCCTGGAGTTTCATTTCTACTCCATATAAGCTGGAAACCATGCAATCTATTTTTGTGTAGCAGGTGAGAGAAACAGTCTCTTGAAGAAGCCTGTTGATGGCTTTTCTCACTTTACTATACAGGTATACCCCACTTTTTGAAAGTTCCCAATAGGCCACTTCCTTTTTACACAAGAACTGCTTTCACTAACCAAAAGACATCTGCAGAGAATTTTTCTTTTTACAACAAAATGCAAACAGTAGAAATGGGGTTCAGCATTAGTTTTGCAGCAGCTCTTCTTGAGGCAGAGACACCCTGAGCAGAAGAATGACCATGCAATTCTCCTTCCCCAGAAACTACTTGATACAGGCTTCCTGCTTTTACTATTTGTTTGAATTGGTTTGGGTTTTATGTGCTTTTCTGGTATGAGTTATAGATATTTTTGGCTCTGGAGATGTTAAAAAAAAGGATTCCATGTAAATTCACAGCAATTTCTTTACACTGTTTTGGTTTATGAAAGTTTTCACAAGAATGCACTGCTTTCTGATAAGGAGGGAAACCTGTAGTTCTATTTTCATTAAACTTGACACAAGCCAGTCAAAAGGTGCTTGCTTCCCAAATCACAACCTAAGTGATTTATTAAAAGTTTGAGATTCCACATCAGTTATTCCATTCCTATGCCTTTGCCTAGGAAATTCATTTATTCAACAAACAATTGAATGACTTGGGAGTGGAAGGTTTGGTAGAAGAATGTAAGAAGTCAATTGTGCACCATAACTGAGGTATATCCGTGGCTGGCCAGTCCCCCACCTAGACTCACTGTATTCTATGATCATTCCTTCTCCCTCTTCTAAAGAACCCAAAATGTAAGAATTTGTCATATCACCTGGTATCTGTTCTAGGACTCACTCGTTTCTCTTTTTAAGTGTTTCTTTGGGGTGGCGGTTCAGCATAACATTGGAAACAGAGCACGATCTAGCTTCAGGTAGCTTGGCTTTTCCTCAGAACCTTTTCTCTAGTGCTAAGAAAGGGAGCCATACTGGAAAGTTCAGCTTACACAACCCCATTTGACAAATATGATACATGCCAAAACCTTGACATTTCACAATACAAACTTTTTATGGAACAGCTTTATGTTTCAAGCACAATACAGCATTCAAAGAGTGTGTGATCATACAAGCACCTCCCCAAATCCCAAGGGCTCAGTTAAAAATATATGGAGGAGAGACAAAGCTCCTTCCCAAATGATTTCAAATCCACTGCTCACTCTTTGAATTCTTCTTCTTCCCTCCTTTGTTCTTTGGGGGTGGAAGGCTGGCTAATGCCCTTGGAGAGCCACTTCACCACCACTCCCAGGGGCTGGGAAAACCCTCCTGTCATCTGAGAAGAGCTGTGTTGAAAGTCTTCTGGGCCAGCTGGGCTGTGACAGAGTGGTCATTATCTCAGATGAGATAATGAATGAGAAAATGTTTTGAAAAGCATAAAGTCCTAATGTTAGTGATTGCTTTATTATTGTTAGCAATTTATTTACTAGTATTGTTACTACATCTAATAAAATGACTCACCAAGCTTCCTGCTCCAGAGTTCTAATGTAGAATCTGAAGCCTCAAGAAGGCATTACAGGAGATGCAAGGGAAGCAGCAAGGAAAAAGGACATCATCTGTCATTTCTCTTGTCCTCAGGAAGAGCTACCCATGGACCAGCCTATGAGGACCCTCACTGACTCTGAAAATAATCTTCTGTGACCGAAAGGATGCCCAAGTGTCAGTGCTAACACAGACATGACCTGTCTTCATTTTGTGAGAGGTTTTACAATGGGGTGGGGACAGGAGGAGGTCTCTATTGTTTTCACAAGAGAAAGGTCATCTCTTCTCACCTGAAGGCAGACCTAACTGCCTTCCCTCCTACCACTTAAAATCTTTTCTCAAGTTCCTGAAATTCCCAACCATCTCTCAAATTGGGATCACCCAAAATGAAAAAGGAGAAAAAGAAAAAGAAGAAGACTCTGATTCAAGCAAAAATCTGAGGAAGCAAATGTATTTGGCACAGAGACATGGAAAGTTGAGTCTGCAGCCAGAGGTGGTTACTAGGCTCTGCCCATAATTCTACACTAACATACACACAGAGATCCTGGGGGGGGTCAATGAATGTGATGGGAGGTACTTTCAGATTTTTACTTTTGAGTAAATTTCTATGATTAAGTCCATTTAAACTCCAATGGAACAGAATACCAAATACTTTCTCAACCAGGTCTTTTAAAAGAAAGAAAAAAGAAAGACTAATTTATAATCATCAAAGATAAAGTCAAATATTAGTCTGGAAGAAAATACCATTTCAGGTTTAGAAGTTGGTTTTATGAGGGAGATAATCCTCCCTTATTTTTCCAGGCCTATAAATGCAATTTTTATTTTACTTTTTCTCCAACCCTAGACTTGCACAAAGATGGAACATGAAAGAAGATGATTTCATTTCTTTTCTGGGGGGTACGTGGCAATAACATTTTGCAGACCCACCTTGGGCTGTTTTGGAGCAGACTGTGGAAATGCCCTGCTAGTTCCTGCTTGTCAGCATCCAATCTTCTACTAACATTATAATGAAGATGCGGCCCTTTCCTATCTGGGGACAATCTGTGAGTTTGGTCAGTGTCTGCCATCTGTGTCTTAAGCTCATTAACACAAAGAACAGATAAGATCTTGGCTGTTTCAGCCTTAGGGAAAGACCAAGGTTGTTTTCTTTTTTTTTTTTTAATGCCAATTAGGATATAAAACTTCATACCATGGCTCTCATATTATAGTCACAGGCAGTTCTGAAATATGTCCAATGTAAACAATAACCCCAGTTATAACATCCTGTTAAATGTCTCCTTTGTGCTTTGGAGGGTCCCATGAGGACCTGCTCCAGACCAGGAAAGGAGAAGGTCAGTTTCACCTGGACATCAGCCTATAGTCTCAGTGAATCCAAGAAATTTAAAAAATAAAATAAAAAAGGTACAGTCCTATTTTTTGATTACCCTTGATAACAGCTCAGTGTGATCCATGGTAAACATCTGCAGTCATACATCTTAGATGCTCAATGCTACTTCCAGGATTATAAATGAGAAAAAGTGGCACTGCTTATCAAACACTCAAATATTCTAGTACAGGCATAGTTGAGACATAGACACAGAGCCAGTCTCTTCTCCTAAATCATCAGTGAAACTGAGAATTCATCTGATTCTACCTAACTCACAGGACAAAAGGATGTTAATCAACACCCAAAATATTTCCAAACAGGAAACATAGACACTAACAAAAAAATTTACTTTTCTTGCTCAATTTGCTTTTCATACATTTTTCATGGAATGTCAGAGCAGCATGAATGTAATAGCACAACAAAGTAAATGTGCAGTATAGTTTATTTCCAGTTACATTACCTGGCAATGCAGTTGGTTTGATGTTTATTTAAGATGAGTGTTTTCCTAAGCATAAACCCAGACCCGGGTTTGGGGCCAAGGATTTGTGTCTTTGTTCTAAGTAGCTGTGTAACTTAGGACAAATACCTAAGCTCTCTGAGCTGGTTTCTATAGAATGATGCAAATTATGGTATTTATGCTGGTATCTAACAATTTTGTTGTTAGAATAAAATTAGATATAACATGATTTAGGTGACAACAAGGTAGGGAGAGAGTGTAATGGACTACAGTGGAGTACTATGGGTGTTTTGGTGGTTGATGTGCCAAAAGAAACTGTATTTTCAAAATACAAACAATGATATAGACCAATGAGACTTCAAGAACTATCTATCTATTTATTTATTTAAATGCATTTATTTAAAAAATAAGTCTTTTGTGATTTAAGTGGTATATGGAAAATGCAATTACTCTGAGTGCTATTAGATATCACTCTAGCAAAATTCCCAGACCCTTCTACTGTATTCGCTATCACTGGTTCCAGCTCTCACTACAAAGAAGGCAATGAATTTATTTCTGAGAGAGGACCCCTCAGGAGCTGTCAAGCAAACACAGAATCACTGATAGAGGATCAGAGAAACCCCTGTTGACGCTGGAGACAGACTTCCATTTTGCTGGACTCTAAAGGGACATGAGGCACGCGAAGCACCATGCCTTCATTTCTGGCCCTCTTACATGTCTGTGAAGAGATTAATAATGTTTCCCAACAGGGAAAGCAGCTTCATAAACCAGAGGGTTGCAGAGAAATTGCTGGAGAGCTGCTATCCCCCTGACCTGACACCAGATACTGATAACCAGGGGCTCTGGGTGGTTTGCCACCACTGCTGACCACGGTGTGCCTGTGGTCAGTCTCTGGGTTTATTCTGTTTCCGTGGAAGGACTTTTCTAAGAAAAAAAGGAGGTTGCATTTTTTTTCACTTGATAGAAAATTCTAGTGCCAATGGATTGCGAGGCCAATTTTTCTAACTTAGAATGGTTACCCAAACTATCAAGGAAGGATTCTAGAAGGAATGCCCAAGTGTTTCCCACACATGGATTTTTTGAGTCAAATAGATCTCCTCTAAATCATCACTTATCAACATTCTGATCTTGGATAAATTGGCCCTAACTAGGCTAACCGCTCATCCCAATTTGCCTGGGACTGCCCTTGGACCTAACAACTGTCCTTGAGTAATTAATAAAGTGACCCTACAGCTCTACAAATGCTCCCACTTGGACAATAATTTCTATGACCAGCTCATTCTTCTATAAAATTAAAATAATAGTTCCTTCACAGGGAGATTGTGAAAGACATCCATAATGCATAATAATTGCTACCACAATTGCTAGGTATCTTGCAAGTAGAAAATATTTAGTAAAAACTAGGTCCCTCTTTAACTATTTACCCTCTTTATTTGAGCCCTGGAAATGAGACTAGTTCAAGCTGATGCCTGTAAATGTGAAATACACCAGCTTTTGAAGATTTGCAGATAAAACATCTTGTGAATTATTTTTATATTGATTCCTTCTTCAAATAATATCATTTTGGATATATTGGATATATAAAATAAACTATTAAAAATTAATTACACCAGTTTCTTCTTCTTAAGGTCTTAGCTTAGCTACTAAAAAAGAAAAGTGTGCTAGATTCCTACTGAGCAGTCTTATCCCAGATGGTCTGTTACTGCATGTACTACCCCTTACACACTCCACACCACAAATACCACCCCACTTCACCTCTCAGAGTCTTCCTTCCAAAACTCAAGAATCACATACATTTCATTATGTTTATCAACCTGTTCTTAAATTTATTCTGGATGTTTGTGGGTAAAGGGCAATAAACTAAGGACAAAGTAAAATCAAAGTTGATCGTGACTCTCAGAAATGGTTTCTCCTTAGGGATAGAAACCTTGACCTTGAGTACATTAGACAAACTGAAGAATCTAAGCCAACTTTGGAAAATGTCCATGTTGGCAAGAAAAAGGGAACTTGGTTTGCCAGAAAAGATATCGCAATCTTTCCCTAAATTAGATTTGTCAATTCTTGTGAAACACCTCAGGCCCCAAATGCAAGCAACATATGAACAGGGCACCCAGGAGCGGGTCATAGGTGTTGTCTCATTGAAAAAATAATTTTTTACTTTGTAAAAAAATCACCAACCTTCAACCCAAAACTTATCTGCTGAGGATATTGCAACAACCTCTACCCTTGTCTCTGACAGGTGCCCCAGACCTTTGCAAGTGAGCAGCTACAGAACAATGAAATATGGAGCAGCTCACTCCCAAAATAAATACATCAATACATAAATAAATAATTCAGCCAACACCTCTAGCCACAGATACAACTAATTGAAAATGGAAATATTCTATTTTTAAAATATTAGCACATTGGATTTTTAATACATGTGAATCAAAGAATCCACTTCATGAAACCTTTCCAGAGATGTCATATTTTTAAAGACCCTTGTAAGAGAGAATTCTGTTGGTTTAGGTGGTTGCACTGGTGTTCTATGTCATATCTGTCACAGAAGTAAAGGAAAATGATTCAAGGGTGCTTCTTAATACAATCCAAAAAGAACTGTCATCAGTATATTGAATTTCTCATACTTTAACCACTTGCTTTAGGTCAGCACAAGCATAAATGTTGAAAACAGTCCTCAAAGCTCACCATCTTTCCTGTAGATTCTATATCTGGAAGGAATGTAATGACAGACCCTGTAAGGAATATGCATTGGATATATCTAATGTTTAATGTGTTCCATGAGTAGCCTTGTGTTTGAGCTCTACCACTTCTCATCGTTTAACTCCCCCACCATTCACCCCACAATCAAATAATCCCCCTCTCTTTGATAACTGGCCAACACAGGGAGAGACAATGGTTTGGAACTAAAGCATCTCAAGTGGGAGAAAACACAGTGGGCCTCTCACTTTCTCTCTTTCTAACCACAACAATTGGAGGAGACTTTGGCCTGAAAAATCTATCTGCTACTAAATGGCACCCAGATGGAAACCCCAGCTGCTCCCCTGTACCAGCTGTCCCTCTGCCCATTCATCTTCAGAGCGAGTCTGCGTCTGAGCAGAGAAAAATCAGGTTGACAGAGAATTAAAGAGCCTTTATTTTCTTCTACACACTTTTCCTTTTATCTTTTTCCCTTCAGTTTCAGAGCATCTTGTTCTCACCTTCATGCCGTGGCAGTGCTGACAAAGAAAACTGCAGTCCTATAAAACCAGTGGTGAGTAATAGCCCCAGGCCCAAAATACCTAATGCCTATTTTATGTGTGGGTGTGTGGGTGGGTGGGTGGGTGGGAGGGAGAGCCCAACAGGAGGTAGAAATCTGGTCAGATCTTCTGGGTAGGAAGAGGACCTTGTGGTGCGGGCCCCCAAGTATCCAAAGTGTATCTGAGTTTTGATACCTGTCTTCTAATTAAATCCAAACCTCTCCTTTGCACTGCCGCTAGGAATGCATTATTCAAACAGATTTCATTCCTGCCCAGAGCCTTTTCAAGCCACTGACCACTTTGAACCTAATTAGAAAAAGCAAAGGACACTGGAGACATTTAATAAAAGGAATCGGGTTGCTGCTTCATCTTCATGACCTGGGATTTATAAGGGAATTTCACTGACTTTGTAGCAATGTAAAATAAATAGACATTAGATGATGACAGGGAAAACAAAATTGCTGCCAAAGCTAAAAAGAGGTTGGCAAAGGAAGAAAGAACTACTACATAGTCAGTCATTATTTACTGTACAAACCTTTTCATAAAGCATTGAAGAGAGATACATAGGAATAATGGGCCCTTGCTCAAAGATGAAAAGGGCTTTCTCCAGCTACGTTATCCCCTGACGAAGATCTCTACTCTGTCCCAGTTGTTACACAATCTTATTGTTCTATTCAGCCATTCAGAAAGCTGAATGAAGAGCCCTACTTTGGAACTTTTAACAGCTGAAATAAATAGTCCACACATTTACAGGGGAAAGAATAAAGCTATAGTGGATGAATATAACTAATTGATTCATTAATCCTTGCAGGCTTTCACAGTCTGGTGCTTAGGGTCTAACCAGTTAATTACTCTTTCCTGAAAGCTAACATGTAAATTAGTGCCATTACTTAACCCACCAGCTTTTAAATGAAGGGTGCAACTGTTGGTTATTTGGTTTTTGGGTTGTTTTTTTTAAACCCAAACTTATCAATAACTTTTTTTTTGGTTACACATATATGTATTTTTCACATCATTTTATACCAGAATGTTCTCCCACCACCATGTCACCGGTGAACCACCATCCTTATTTCCTGTGTTTATCCCTCCCCCAAATTCACTTTCCTTCCCCCTCCCTTGCCGCATGCTTTAGTTCTGTTGTCAGTTTGTTACTTTAAACTTTTTCTTGTCATTTTATTTGTTTTCCCTATATCTTTCATATAAGTGAAATCATCTGGTATTTCTCTTTTTCTTTCTGACTTTTTTCTGTTAGCATGATTCCTTCTAGCTCCATCCAAGTTGCCACAAATGACATAAGTTTGTCTTTTTTGATCGCTGAATAATATTCCACTGTGTAAATATACCATAACTTTTTGACCCATTCATCTGTTTAGGGGCATTTAGGTTGTTTCCATATCCTGGCTATTGTAAATAGTACTGCAGTAAACATAGGCGTATAGGAGTCCTTTTCAATTAGTCTTTTGTTGTCCTTTGGGTAGATTCCCAGAAGTGGGATCGCTGGATCAAATGGCAGTTGCATTTTCAGTAGTTTGCATTTTCAGTAGTTTGAGGATTCTCCAAACAGCTTTCCATAGTGGCTGAACCAGTTTACATTTCCACCAGCAGTGTAAAAGTGTTTCCTTTTCTGGCGTAAGGTGGTAGCTCACTGGGAACTCCCTGCTTTGTGTTGGTGATGGTATTGAGATGTCAATGAACCACTAAGATCTAAAAGAAAAATTCATCTAATCACACCTTAAAGCAAAGGTTTGATTCTATACTAGAGTTCCCTCCTCACTGCCCCCCAGAAAGTAGAGATCCTGGAGCTCAACAGAGTCCACTCCATCCAAGAGTGGGAAATTATTTTAAATGTTAATGATGAAATGTTTTTATAAACTGTGCTTATAGCTGTAAAACACTTAGACCCTAACCTTGACCATGACATTGAGGCACATCAGCTACATTTGGGTACACTGTTTATAGCGCTAATCAATATCCATTCTCTCTGTAAGATTGCATTTCAATAGCTAAAATCAAGGCTTTTAAAAGTGTGTATGTGTGTATGTGTATGTGTGTGTGTGTGTGTGTGTGTGTGTGTGTGTGTGATCTGAGAAACATGGGGAAGAATGTAAAAAATGTACCCAGGAGGATGCACAGATACAATTCTAGCAAAGTCAAGAATCCTGTCCCCACTTTTTTATACCAATAAAAGCAGAGCAAACCCCCTTTAGCAGAGTCAGAGAATGGTGGGTTCTGATTAAGCACTCCTTATAATTCAGCATGGGTTCTTGTAAAGACTGTTGAGTGTTCATCTCACCTGTATTTTCAGGGTAAGAGGGACTTGGTGAAGATACTAGTCCTCTTTCTAAGAGGAAAACTGGGAACAGACTCTTCCTGCCTCACAACACTTTGAAATTGCAAGGATCCAATATTAAGCACATAGATAGATGTTCTGAAAGCTATAAGGACCCGCATGGAGATGTAATTCATTTTAATAAAAAACCATCACATCTGGAAATAATAGATTAACCAATTTCAAAGAACATGAAAAAACATTCCACACCACATTAATACTGAACACAAGTGTTATCAATTTGAAGAAAGTACCTTGGGAAGTGGCAACACCTCCCCCTGACATGAATATTGGCATTAATTATTGAAATCTTCAAATAATTTTCATGGCAAAATATAAATATCTGATGATCTCATTAATGTGGCTGTTTGAAACTATTGATTATCAAGTCTTTTGATGACTTCATTATGCCTTTTCACTTCCTGACATACATTCTATATAAAGAACTCATTTAAAAGAATGATTTAGATATAAACACATTGACTTAAAGGATTTCCTTAAGAAATTACAGATTAAGCTGTGAGGAAGGGAACAAGGAGGCTAGAATTTGGGGTGATAACTAGAGAAGTTGTCAACTGGAGAAAGATACCCTTTAATCAAGATATTTTATTTCTCTCTTTTGCATCATTCATATGATGAACTGGTATTCATATGATGATCTGGTAGAAAATCTTTATAATATACCTAAGAACCTCCATGATCTATGATAATATTAGTACCTAACTTGCCAGACTGCCCTTTTGTAGTATATGACCTTCCCTGTCATACACTCTGGTCCTAGGATTCTCAGTTTTACACTTTACACTTGCATTTTATATTATTTCACTTGCTGCAAAATGAATGTACTGCCATCTGCAATTTGAAAAACCTCATCTAGGCAGCATTCAACAATATATCAGTATGTCCTAAAATGAATTTTAAGGAAAATTATTAAACCCTTCAAGAACAGATTTCTGAATATCTGAATATAGACAGATTCAGTGACTTTAATTTCTGGCTTTCTTTCCAAATATTTATTGTATGCTCGAGTCCTACCATTTAACATCTTTTACTTTCTTACACTATCCATAAATTTTGTAATTATAGTTTTATACAAGTGCTTAATCCTTAGAGCCAGATAAAATTGATCTCTATAGCCTTCAATTTATATATAATAAATCTATCAATTTTTATAGAAATTCTCATAAGTTTCCAATTATTACAAGAATTAAAAATTTTAACACAAAAGAATCATGGCAAATTCTAAATAGATGTTGAAGCACTGACTCAGTGAGAATGCTTTTCTCTCCTCATCTGTGTTGTCCAGTATCACTTCTTAAGTTTTAAATAAATATTAAAAGTGTAATGATATTGAAACCATTGAGATATCCACCAATGGTGGATAGATTGAGTTATTTACAATATACTCATGTACTGTAATACTAGAGATCCATTGAAATGTTGAAGAAACAAATGAAGTTAAGAAAGCCAGGTGTGTAGTAAGTTAGGTAGAGCAGAATGCTGTTGAGAGAGGGACGGAGCTCTTCAGATATTGTAGGAGATCCAGGGACAAGACATCAGCTTGCTTCACAGGTGATTCTGGGTTGGTTTAAGCAAGGGGTGGGGAAGTTCATTCTCACATTCATACAATTTGTATTTGCTAAATATTTTGTACTAATCATGAGTTACTTTTATCAGGAAGACAGAGCTAGGAAAATTTCTATCTCTCAGCATAAGGTTGACTTTAATAGACATTTTCTATTAGCTTCATTCTTTCAGAATTTCCCCCAGGACAAAAGAAAGGAAAGAAACTTATGTCTTGGATTTTGAATGAATGACAAGTGGCCAAAAGAAGTAGACAAAGGCAAATGAAGAACACTGAGATTGAAGACAGGTCACCTGATGATTTGCCTAAATGCCATGATTATTTTGACTTGAAAGCAATTGAGAGACAGAATATTCAGGAACAAAGTCTTTGACCTAATTATCTATCTCCCTAAAAACAGGAAAGAAACTTCTGTGGTGATGCAGAAGGTGAAAGATGACTTTATCTCCCCAACTTGAATCCACTAAGTATACTTTCAAAGTCTGCTGTACATAAACCTTGCAAAACCTTTTTTCTTGATATTGCAGAGTTCTTTGTTCTGTCCTTCCCTCTCAAGTTTTATTACCACTTCCCAAAAATCATGTCACCTCACTGGAATGATGAGAAGATGAGTTGATATTCTATGGGCCATCTTAAGCCTGTAATTAAAGTTTGTTGTTTCTTTCTTTTCTTACTAATCTCTCTTGTATCAATGTAATTATTTTCCAACTATGCTTACCTAAAAGGGTAGAGAAAGATTAGGCTCTTTCCAACAAGAAAACATCCATTCTCTCTATGGGATGGCAACCCAGCTTAAACATGATTATCTATGTTGTCTCTTCATATGCCCCTGGTTCTATATGTCAACATCATAGTCTGTTTCAGCCCAAATTCTTTTCTCAATGATTAGAATATAGATATGAGAAAAATCCAATAATGCCCTCCATGACCTTACAAATCATTTGTGTCTACATAGTTCTAAAACTCCAAACAGATTGACCCAACAAAGAAAATTAGTCAGATAACCAGATGTCTTCAAAATAACCCCTTACTTTACTGAAAATCAATGAATGTTCTTTGCAAAGCACAATTATACTCCAGATAAGGAGACACCACTCATAGGGACTAGTGAGAATAGGTAACCTGATTTACAGATGTTAAAGTTGCAAATAAAGTTGAAAATCACAAGACACTGATTTAAAAAAAAAAGTTTTCATCCCCAGTTTGTAAATAAACATGAAATTTGCAGTGTTTGTGGCAATGTAACTGTCTCTCTACACTCTATTATGACCATAGTGTCTCAGGGCAGAGGTGGGGCCACCTTGGACAGCCACTGGAGGTGCTGTGGATGTGTACAGGCTCATTGGCACACACAGAAACATTCACAGGCTTGTGAATAAAGGGTAATTGCAGGGAGGCCTATTAATTGAAAGTAGATGTTCTTTTTTTTTGTGAAATGGTTTGATACTAAAACACCAAACACATGATAAAAGGACATGCACCGTCAGCACAGAAACCTCAGCTTTGAAAAATCTGCCAGGGAGGAGAAATTTTAGAATGGATTTGTTTTCTTGGCTCCTCACAACAAATAAACCACCACGGGACTCCCAAGGATATGAAAAATGAATCAATCTCCCCCTCACTGTTGGCCTTGCCTTTCCCCTCACTTTTATGCCTTGGAGCATGGTGAGTAAGCACTCACAGAGTTGTGTCTTGGGGTCCTCTTTCTTTCTCATGAGGCTGTTAAAATCTAATACTAATAATAATAATAATAATAATTCTATGTATCCCATACCAAAGAACAAGGGGCAAGACAATATTTAGGTTGCTAGTTTATAAGTTAAATGAACACAGTGAACATTTGACACTTGGGTTGAGGGAGGGAGTATGTGCGTATATGGAAGATTGGGCATTTCACATACTTTACCCCTTGGTTCAGCATCAAGTTATTAGTCCTTTGGCAATATTACTGCTTTAGAGGGACCTAATTGACTCAATTGGCCAATTCTCTGTGAATTCACTTAAATTTGCTTGCTGAACACATTATAAAATGGACTTTCTTCAATGGAGACAGATTGTTCTGAGCATCTCAAAACTGAGACAATAATTAGAACAACAAAACATTATTTCACTGTCACTGAACTAACACAAGCCTGGTGTCTAGTGAAAGTGACACCTGTGTAATGCTGTATCAAGTGTTTGCATTGAACAGATAACTGGTCTGGGCTGTGAACTTAAGTCAAGCAGGTGCCTTCTCAAGAGAATGTGTTGGTAAATGATGTCTCTATGTCAAGAAAAAGCATTTCATCCCTTCCCCTTCCAATTCCTACATGTGCCAAGCATAAAGAAAGGGCCTGAGGTGTTAGCACTAATACAAAACTGCCCCATGTTTTCCTGTAGAGTGAACAGATTCCTTCACAAAAAAGACAGTAGTATCTGCCCATCGGGAGGCAAAATTAAGTGTTCTGGAAAGGAGGCTGTGCAACAAGGTCCTGGTATGCCACCTGTTCTTCCGAGAGTTTGAAAAACTTTAATCCTATTTAATGCATTTTCCCATCTTTCAGTCATATGTTTGAGGGCTCTAGAAAATTCTTTCTGAGCTAACTAAATATCCAGGAAGGACAAAAAGTGGGGTTTATAATGCAGGGAGTTAGTTCTGCTATTGTATCTTTGGAAATCTCCATTCACATCAGCGGGACTCCTAGTGTGAGAGTCTTTGGGCTCCAGAGAGCAGAAAGTGGATCTGGACTTCTTTCTTTGATGCTGCTCTTCACATTACTTGTTTCATCTTTCCAGGGCTAGCATGGAAGAAAATGAATCCTTTCAGGGGAGTTCTAGATCTGGCTTGTTTGTTGAAAAGGATATAAAGGACTTGCGAACAGCAAAAGAAAAGGGAAAGTGGAGCCAGGGAGAAGGTGGGGTGGAGAGCATACAGACAGAGAGCAAAGCACGTAGAGCAAAGCACCCAGCTGCAGTCATGCAGGAAACACACCCCAGCTGAGTACAAACTGCCCTTTGCACTCTGTCCTCTGCCCTCTGCCTCTTATTCTGGCAGTGCACAAGCCACTTTTAATGCTGAAATGAAAGAGATTAATCTTAGAATTTCAAAAACCTCAAAAGCAAAAGATATCCTTCCCCTCCTTTCTTCTACCATACATGGCATTCACCTTTTCTGGTAAATAATTATAAAACCAAAGAGAAATGTCTCTCCAAGTTTGCACAAAATACAAACTCTCAAACCTACATCATTCCCAACAACATGGATAGAACTAGAAGGACACATATTAGCAGAAGTAAGCCAAAAAGAAATACTGGATGGTCTCATTTATATGATGGATAGAGGGGAAAACAAACAAATGAATAAGGAAAATTAGAAACAACCAATGGGACTGAACAATGGAGCGAGAGAGGTGGATGGGAAAGAAGGTAGGGGAGGTGAAGGGAACAAAAGAGCAGGTTGGTTAACAGGTGTTAGGGAAGTGGTAGAGCCCCGGGGTACACAATAATGTACTATAAATATAGATACACATATATGTGCAAAATTTAAAAATAATTAAATTTTAAAAAACCAGTCATCACAGAGATAGTTGACATTCTCTGTGAATAGTTCTTCTATCCTATTCGCCATTATACATTCCCAGAAATAATAATCAATACTGGATTTGATGTTTGTCATTCCTGTGGTTTTTGAAACTTTTAAATCACACATCAGTAAAGAATATATTATTTTGCATGGTTTATGATTTTGGATATATGGTATTATAATATATATACCTATCTCTATGTAACTCGTTTTCTTCCCACAAAAAAAAAATTTTTTTAAATAGAGAAAAAAATCCAAACTCTAAGTCCTCAGTGTCAGAAACCAGGTGAAACAAAAAGCATCCAATGTTCTTTTCTGTACAGGAGTTGCATGGAAGGAACATCTTGGCATTATTTAACCACTGTCCCATCAGAGAAAAGTGAAGGAGCAGCTGGTGGAATAATGGATGGAGGAAGGGTTTCTTTGAGAACAGAGGGGAGAAGGGTCAGGGTGGTGTAGCTTTAACCTGTGAACAGTGGTTGAATTGTTGGGAATGTTGACTCGAGAGCCTACAAAGACCCCATTATCCCTATTCTCCTGGTCAAATGTGCACCTGACAAATGGTAACGGCAACACTAGCGGGCCTGAGAGAGTTCCCTGGCTCTCTCCCTGTAACTCGTGCCAACATTTAGTCTGATAGCCTCTCTCCAGTTCCCTCCTCTCACTCACCCTCTCTCTTTTCCCCATTTTCCCCTCTCCCTTTCCTTCCACATCTCTCCTCTCTCCTCTTCTCTCTCTCCCCCTCCACCTATTTTGATAGCTGCCTGCTGTTTCAGCAAACCACTGGGTTTCCTGACAGCTGAGGCCCAGGTGGCCTCAGTATCAATGTAAACAACTTGATGTGAAATTGACCTTCCAGGGTTGGGGATGGGAGAGGAGGGGTGTCATCAGAGCATTCCACCTTTACGAAAGATAATTCTTTCATCACTAAAGGTACTGGGAGGGAGGACTGAAAGGCAACACAGGTGTCCAGATTGCCCACTTTTATTTGCTTTCGAACCCCTCACTGTGATGACATCACCCTGTGAAGGACTGTGTTTGTTGATGGTTGTTTATGTGGGTTGTCAGTGTATAACTGCACAATTACAGCTGTGATCAACCCTCTATATTAAAAAGATGGAAAAAATGAACCACAAGAAAAACCAGTTGAGCAGAGAAATGTTGGTGGAAGCAAACAAAGAAAATGCAACTTGGGCAGAAATTTCCATAGCTTCAAAAACAATCAAGTGTGGCTGGTACCAAAAAATACATATTGTTGACTCTTCCCTGGGCTCACAAAAAAACAATTAGTAGACTAAGTAATCCACAAACATTGTCTTTTATGTTTTCAAATCAATATGTGAATTTTTTGGAAGGAGACTTATTTAGTTTAATTCTGTTTGGCTTAGGATTCACTTGGCATTAGCACTTCATTCATCTTCTGGGTCAGCATGTAAGTTGAAAATAGAAGCCAGGGTGACCCTGTGTTTGTCTGAACCTAGTGTTGTCAATGAAAAAAGAAGAAAAGAATTTTTCCAAGAGAAAAGGACTTACGCTCCTGAGTTCAGTCTGGTGGCATGAATAAGGGCATTTCTTTCTTGAATCTCACTGAGTTGGAACGGCTGGAAATGAGGCATGACCAGGAGCTGCGATGCAGGAACCACACTAGCCCCTTATCTCAGGAGTCATCCTGAGATCAGCAAGATCTTCAAATCTCTATGAACACTGATTGGAAAGTGAAAAATTTTAGATAAGCAACTGGCTCCTTGGTTTCTGTAACCTGAGAATGCATTGATGTTGGAAAGACCCAGAATTTTCCACATAGGAACAGTCTGAAAACTCAGAATATAAAGCAGACTATAAAGATATTTTTTTTAAATCTGCATTAAAAAAAAACAAGAAACTAAGTTGATGCCTTAATGAGCATTTTCTAGTTTGGAGAATGTGAGATTAAGGTTAGCAAATGTGTAGGTCCTGAATGATGGAAGAGCAGGTGATTATAGTAGAAGAGCTCAAAAGAAGCCTTGTCCCAAGCCTGCTCCATGAATCTCTGCAGCCTGAGGCCAAACATGCCAGTTCTTTGAGTTACAATCTAGACTTATCCCTAAAACTCAATGGAAATAATGGAGGAAACTACACTTGTGGCTAAGAATCTTGTTAAGACCATAGGACCAATGGTGACTGGAAATGCTGTAGAGTAGTACAGACACTATTAGAAGTCATGTCCCCATCCTTTTTTTTTTTTGCAAGTTTTAAAACTTTAAGAGGACATGAAATTTGGATACAATTATAGAAACAACAAATGGGGATGTTCTCCAGTATCCTAGTTAAGAGATTTTTTTTAATAATTTTTGAAAATTTTTTGTAGGAAGAAAGCAAGTTACATAGATAGGTATACAAATTACAATACCATAATTATGAAATTATAACCATGCAACATAATATATAATTTATGGATGTGTGATTTAAGAGTTTCAAATACCACTGGAATGACAAACATCTTTAAAGAAGTAAGACAGACTATTAAACTGCAGTTTAAACCTATACCTGATGAACCTTTGTAGAACTATCTCCTAGAGCTTGGTGACAAAACATTCTGGTAAGAAGAGTTAATGACATCTCACTTCCTTACTACAAACAATAATACTTTATTCTCTAGATACCAGGTTGCATAAGACATTTCCACCTGGTGGGCCCATGAGCTAACTGAACAACAAGCTGGTGTTCATAAAGCAGTGCTATGCTGGTCAGAGAGACGAAAGTATAGTGTCTCAACGCTTTTACTGATGTTGCTGTCTTCTCTTCATAGACAGCACAACCACTAAGAAAGATCTACCAAAATTTATCAAATCCATCTAATATACTAAATATTTTCTCCAGTCACTGCTGGAGAACTATAAGTATTCTGGGTCAGCTCTGCTCAGATGCACTTGTTTTTCATATACATATAATAAAATGTGTGTAATGTCTCATTTCAGAGTGAGTAGCATAAGGGCTTGATAACTAAATGAACATTTCAGGTAAGTTGTTAGGTTATGCTCTAGAATCAAGTTCAGTTCTTGGCCAACAGTAAATGTTCAAAATAAATAACTCAAACCAGCAAAATAATTAAATAAACTGTTTCAATGTGGGAAAAAAATTAGTCACTGAAGCTGATCCTTGTACCAGCCTGAGTGGTTTTAAATTCTAACCATTTTTTATCACATACATTTTCAGCTCAGTGAACAAGGCATTCTAAATACCATTCCATGTTTCAGCCACAAATCAAGTCTACCCAGAAAGCCTCAGTCATGTCATTGTGTTGGAGCAAAAGTGCCTTGAGAGAGAGCTGAAGAGTAGAGACAGTTTTCTGCTTCACAACATCCAACTTAGTAAAGCTGCCTCCCTGAGTTGCGCCTCTCTCCTCTTGTGGTCCAACCACTCCATTAATATTTACTGGGCCTCCACTTTGGTTATACCAGGAATTAAAGCCCTAAACCCCAAGTAAACTGTATTTCTGTAGAGAAGAGCGCTGCCCTGAATGATTAAGATTTTCCCTGGTGCTCCAGTGCACTCAATAGATGATTTTGTGCCCATGTTTGAAATGGCTGAGTTTTCTAAATTCCCAAATTCTAGGTTAGACAAAGACAAAGCACTTTGTCTTCACTTTCTGCTAGCATCATTTGCTCTACATCATGTTAATGACTTTGCTTCCTGTGACCATAAGTCACGAGACTTCCTCTGTTGTCACCAGGCCGATGCTGACTCTGAAAATCTACCTCAAAATATTTGGGCTGTGCTGAATTTCATTTGTTTAAAATCCCAGACCCCATATTCATGTAAACTCAAATACTACCAGCCTAGTTCTTTCCAAACCATTGTTCTGATTTTATTCTCAGTGATGTGTGTCTGCTCAAATCAATGAGCTTTGCTGTCACGCTTGCACCCAATTCAGGTCATGCCCCAAAAGGAGGTGCACGCAACAGGACAGAGGGGCCAAGCAAATTTGAAACAGCCCACTGCCCATTAACTAGTTTGACAAACAACAATGTAACAGGAAATAACAAAGCATGATCCCTGCATTAGTACTTCAGCAAAAATACTCAAGAGTTTTTCCACAGTCTGTAAATTGCTCCAGCTGTGTTTTCACGGTTTATGAAATTGAGAGAAGCAAACTCTAGAGACAAATTAAAATCTTGGATCTGGTCAAAGATGATTTTATAGGAAAGGTGGTCAGCTCTAGTCCTTCCGTCCACGGATACACAGCTATAAGCCCAGCTCTACTGAAAATACAAACAATATATATCATGCATTATCTACCCAGAGGGATAAGGACTGGCATCTATCAAAACACAGACCAACCTAAAGAATAGGGTCTGTTTTATTGCTATGTTTTACCAGAAGAGGATGAGGGTATAATATTTTAATATGAAATAGCTAATAGCAGGAACAGAATAATGGCCATACTTTGGAAGGAAAGCGACTAGTGGATGAGGAGTGCCACCTTTTGGTTACCAGCTGCTTTGACATCCTCTAGGTAAAATTGACTCGGCGTAGTGAATATTGATGGAGCTTTGCAATTCAGTTTGGAACTATTTCTAAGAGTTATTTTCCAGGTAGCTCTAGATTGTAGTCTGCTTGGAAGCCTTCGCAGACTTCCGCATGTTCTACCATTTAGTTCCTACCCAAAAGGCTCATGTTAGCTATCACTGTTCCCTACTGCTTCCCAGAGTACCAAAGATGTAGCCAGAGAACATTGAAAACCAGGGAATATTTTTAAATCTCAGTTTACTCTTGGCTGGGATATTACAGAAGGAGTGAACACAGAGTCTGATTGATCTAACACAGTCCTTAGAGTCTAAGAGTCCTGAACTTAACCCACGGCATGACATTTTGGAGGAGATTTATGGTACCTGGTTGGATGAGCATGGAGTTTTCCAGAGAAATAAATTAAACATACATGTAACACAAATAACAGACAGGTATTGATGTATGTCACAGTGGGTCCCTGCCTTGAGAAAATCTAAAACTGGCCACAGGGTGTCCATTAACTCTGGTAAAATGAAAAGATGTTGGAAACTAAGTCTTGACTGAGAACAAGGTTTTCCATACCATAGTAGGGGCAGGAATAAGCCTGCTGACTTCAAGTTTTCTGGAGAGAATGGGAGCATGAATGCAACTTTTTACTCCCAATGCCAAACACTGCAGAAATTAAGAAAGGGGCCAATACTGGAAAAGCCTTCCCTCCAAAAGCAATAAAAGGACACCCCTGCATATCCCACCACCGTGAATAAATTCTTAGAAGGAAGCTGTGGCTCTTTGATGACCCACATCTTAGGACAGAGCAAAGTGTTCTCAAAGCCCAGGACTCCATCTCAGCATTTCTTGTGTCACATCAACCTGCCCTCTAGGGTTAACTAAGGTCTTACTGCAGGTCTTTGTATCCCCATAGAGTATACAAACTAACAGTGGCCTCAAAGACCTGTCCCTGGTTTCCTGTGGCTGTGACTCATGAGAAGTCAAGAACTAACCCAGAAAAGATGTAACTGAGTGTGAGATGCTGCGGAAACGCAAAAATATAGATAGGGAAGAGCTGGCTAATGTGGGACTTGTCACATACTCAGATCTTGTCAATTTGCCTTCCATCTCTCCAATCTCTCCTGCCTCCTTCTAAGTCAGCTTTAGCTATGGGGTTTGACTGCCATGCACACTTTGAAGGGCAATATTAAAGGATCTTTTTCTGACAGTTATTATCAAATGGCACCTTTTGGGCCTTTAGTAGAAAAACTTAGAAAGCTTAGCCCCTCTGAACAATGCTGAGAGACACCAGTCAGCCATGCAGTGAACAGGGGCAGGCAGAGCCAGAGTCTGAGTCCCCCCCACCCCATTGACCAATCACACATACTGTAGAGTTCCAGCACATGGGAGTCATGGGTAAATGGACAGTCCCCTTTATTTCAATCCAGCACCTTCTTCCTGCCTGAGCCAATTCAACCCTGACTGATGTAGGAACGAATAGTGAACCAGCACTCATCCAAATACTTTAACTTTCTCAACATCATCAAAATGGACACCTTGCTTCATCAGGTACAGATGGGTCCAGTTCATGGCCCCTTTGACATGATAAAAAATTGGGTCTTCAATTCTAACGAGGCCAGCAAGCTGCTGAGAAGGCATGATGCATCTTGAAAGCCATTAATGGAAATCTGGTTATTTATTACACAAATATTTGCTGAGTTATGATTAAAATTTACTATGAGACCATCACCCCAAGTGACCATCACCATCTCAATAAATCCCCCAAATGCCCAGTATGGTATTCCCAAAGAATAAGAATTATCTCCATTTGGCTGATGAGGAGACTGAAACTCAGAACGGTGAAATCAGTATATAAACCCAGAAAGTTTCTTCCTATGTCCAAAGAATGGAAGGAGTTGTCAGGGAGAGGGGGAGAAATGAGAGAAAAAAGATCTGGGAAGATGAGCAAGGGAGAGGTCTGAGAAAAATCAGCATTAAATGTCTGGCACATCAGATGCAGATATTCTAAACTAACAAAAAATAATTCTCAAAATCTCTGAAAGTTATAATTTATAGTAAATAATAAAAGGCAGACTGTTAATAAAAAATATTCCTAATAACCATTATCTGCCTTTCTTTTGTGCATTACAGTTTACATGAAGTTTTTATATCTTTTATCTTATTTGTTTCTCCCAACCAAATAGGAAAGATGGGCAAGGAACAGATTTGGTCACATCATTATTTTGTGAGTTAAGCATCAGAGGTTAACTAGGGTTCCTAGTTAACTAGGGTTAACTAGGGTATCCAAACTAGGGTTACACAGTTCAAGAGCATAGGGCAAGGGATCTGTGGTTGGGCTGCTCTGTTTTTATAGTGTTCACACACCCTGGAAAAGGGGCAAGCAAGACCAACGTTGCCATCCTCAGGTTAAAAGAGATGGTTAAAAAGAGACTTGACCCAACTGAAAGCCAGTATTGTTAGCACTCTTGTTTTTGAATTTTCCAGAGAAACAAAGTACTAAGGATAGGAGATCAAAGAACAATTGAGTCACAGCCACATGCTGAGGAACCAAAGCCAAAGACTGTTTTGGATAGGACTTTACTCAGCATCTAAAGCATAACAAACTAATTATTAATTTTATTCAATTCTACTTTTTCAATTGATGAATGTTGTTCCAAATAAAAATGTGCACTGTAGCAAAACTCTGAAACACCATGCCATTGTATTATTATTTTCAAAAAAAAAATGTCACCTAGGGAGTGATTATGGGCAATTTAATTCAAACTCCCCCTTCCAGAAGATTAAGACCAGTCTCCAAGTTTACATCAAAGACACAAAAAATAGTTTTAGAAGAAATTGTTAATAAAATAAAAGTTGTCAGAAGAGAGTAATTAATGGCAAGTTTTAAAAATAAGGTACAGAATTGTTAATTAGTGCATCCATTGGAAAACAAGTGTGATGTTAAGTGTTATATCCTCAAGGCTATACTATCAAGAGCAAAGAAAAAAATGGGAGGAGGAAAAAAATGGTAATTTTGTTCATTTCCAGATTTAAAAGGAGTTTGGTTGTTGCTGGTATCAGGAGATTAATAGAGTTGTCAGTGCACCCAGTCTGAATGCTGGCACATTTCCAACGGGAACTAACAGATTCAAGAGATCATAATGGTTTTATGGCTTCCTAACTGATTTTCACTTGGCTCTTTTTTTTCCACAGACATTTTTCAGAACAATTTCCCTTATTAGCAATAGCCTACATTAGTATGGTATATTTGTTGTTGTGATTAATGAACCAACATTAACGAAATTATTAACTCAAAGGTATAAATTATTAAATTTCAAAGTATTATTATTAATTAAAGATTAGCATTGACTCAGCTTCCTTAGTTTTTTCCCTACTTTTCTTTCCATTCCAGGTTCCTATTCCAAGACTCATGTTGCATTTAGCTGTCACATCCTCTAGTTTCCTCTTGGTTGGGACACTACCTCTGATTTTCCTTAGTTTTGATAAAAGTGATGATTTGGAGGTGTATGACTTAGTATTTCAATTGGGATTTGATTGATTTTTTCTAATGATGAGATTGGAATTATGGGTTTGGGAAAAGAAGATGAGAGGTAAAACCCCATTTTCATTACAATATATCAAAGGCAAACTATGGACCACATGATGTATCCTTGTTAATACTGACCTTGGATGGCAGGCTGAGGTAGTGTTTACCAGGTTTTCGTTGTGCTCTTGGAAGAAACTCATTCTGATCAGCCGACACTGGAGCAGATCATCCTGTTCTCCCTCCCTAAGGGCCAAGTATCTACAGACATAGCCCAAATGTCTGCTGCAAGAGAGACTTGTCTCTTCTCTGTTATGTATTTGCTTGTCTCTTCTCTGTTATGTATTTGCTCACTTATATCAGGATGGACACTGATAAGTATAAAATCGTGGATACTGATTTTATACTTTGGGTTGTAATCCAATGCTACCTTATTTTGTTGTTCAAAATGTTCCAACTTTAGTCATTGAGAGCTCTTCCAACTGATTTCTGAGTTCCTTTGACATATCCCCATCAATGTAGGGTTTGAAGGACATTTTGGAGGTTGGTTGGGTAGATGGGGGTATTTTTAGAACTTCCTTTTTTTCCAGCACTACAAGATTCTCCTGGTTTAGCTCTTATATTTCCTACCCAAACCTAGAATCAACAATTTATCCAAAAAGCTCTGGTTCTTTTTACTGGAGCATGATGTTGGAAACCAAATTCTGTATGGTGGTCATACTCACTCCTATTAGGGAGACTTAACTCTGTTTTTAATATCATTAAATGAATTTTTTAATACTTAATGACCATTCTCTATGTATCTGGAACTATACTAGACACCTAACCATGATTCTGAAACCCATGGTTTTCCCTCATGCAGCTTACATTTTCCTGGAGTTGAAGTAAATAATAATAATAAATGGAAAGCAAGTGTGTTAGGAGGTGGATAGGACTCCTGAAAATGAAAGTCCAGAAAGTTAATAGGAGAAAGGGATGTTTCAGTTTTAAATACAATGCTTGGTAAAGGCTTCTGATGAGGAAGGTAGGTGATCTGAAAGAATGACATAAACATTTGAAGTAGAATACTACAAGAATGGGAATTGTAGTCCAAAGGCTTTAAGGCCAAGAACATACCCCGCATATTCAGGGAACAGAATAGAGACCAGTGTGGCTGGACTGTAGAGAGAAAAGATTAAAAACAACCAAAGACAAGGGCAGAGAAGTAATGGCATAATGCAACGAGGGCATGGGAGGAAAGTATGGATCTTGTAGTTTGCATGGGTACACCATTGTGATGGTTTGATTTTTGCTCTAAGAAACAAGGCAGGAGGGAGGAGCTGGAGGATCCAGATCTTGGCTGATTACTAATGGAAAATTATATATTTTTATTTTTAATTCATACCAGGAGTCATGAAAACACATTTTAACTCCAAGTCATATCAAAGAACATAACTAAGAAACCAATCCACATTTTCCAACACGGTGGGCAGAGATTAGTGAATTCATGGAGGAATCCCAGGTGCTGTTTGCCCTGGGATACTTCTATGAGCTCCTGAAGGCAGGGTGGGGAGCCCCCTTACTGGGAAATTCCTAGGTGCTGTCAAAGATCTGAGCAGGAACAAGCATTCAAAACATTCTTCCAAACTCCTCCAGGGTACTCAAGAAAGAAGTTTCATTATCAGCCTTATCATTAGAGTGTTTGGTAAACTGATCTGAAGATTAAGAGTGGGTTTTAGTGGATGAGGGAAAAAAAATCCACTTGAGAGTGCTAAGGAACTCTTCAGCTGGAAGGATCATGAAGTACACAGGTGATGGTTTCCACCAGCCGTAGCTCAGGTTTATTTTCACTTTCTCACTTCATTATTTTTCTCTCACCTTTGCAAAACTCCTGTTGTTTTGCACTAGTTATTTCTATGACTATCTTATCAATAATTAATGAGTTCAAAAGAGCTTACAGTCCTTGATCTATTACAAAGACTTGCATCCTAAACCTAGAATAAGCGTCTTTCTCCTCTTCACATGTTCCCTTTCTCTCTGCTTCGCTGAGGATTCCCTACTCAAGAAACAAAGGACTGCTAAGAAAAGAGAGGCAGTGACCCCCATTGCCACCATTTAGGAGCTCCTTGGTTGATGACTTTGGTTACATTGCTCTCCCTCTCAGCCCTCAAATTCCTTGCCCCTCATCTGGAAGTAGATATATCCCAAACATATGCTCAAAAGGATTGCTGTGCAATTTACACAAAAAATGTAAGCAGTCCAGAATATTCCATGGTAAACACTAGTTTTCCATTAAATTTTATTTTCCTACCTCATTATGCTTTATTGTAAAAGTCTGTAGGTGTAAAGATTATCTTGCTCATTTCTGCACCTCCCTTGGATTCTAGCAATAACTTGCATTGGTTGAGGTTCAAAAATAAACTGGTAGAATATCACCTGAGACCCTTTTCAGAGAAAAGGAACAACCACACACCCACTCACAGCCTGCAGGAATTGTGGTGCACCTCCATGCACATGTTATTGACTTTATTCTGATTCTTTCCACACCTCAGTGAGTAGGAGTTCAATAAATGTTGTTGACTGACTGATAGCTCATACTCTGAGAAGAATGGAGAAATTTTAAGTCCAACAGCTACCACCTGGGAATTCCTAACACCCTTGCCTTGCTCCACACACTCGGGTGCTATGCAACATCAAACACTCAAGTGGCCGTTGTTATCAAGGGCACATAGATTTTGCCTAAGACTCACTTTGGCTGTATTTCTACCTCATCATGCACTTTTCAGCTCCTTCGTTAAGGTGGAAATTGAATGTGCTTGTTGTAAATGGAACAAAATTGAAATGATGGATGAACTGCTGCTGAGAGAATTGCCATGCTGCAATCACCAGAACTCTCACTCCTGGAGGGAATTTTCCAAAGGCTGCTTGTCATGTTGATGAGCAAAGCCTACTGGGCTGTAAGATGTGGTGGAACAGAAACTTTGCAGAACTATCTGCAACTAGGATCCTACTGTCTAAATTTCCAAACCTCCCTGACTATCCACACGAATAAGGTAAAAAGTAAAGCACCCTTGAAAGCTGACTTCAAAATACAATAAGTGTGAGCTCCTGGGTAGTCATGAAGGCTCCCTCATGGGGACACTACGTCAGGTCAGCCTGGCCTACAGAAGTATGATGCTCCCTACCAAAGAGCATGCTGTCCTAGGGACCCCACCAGGACTATGCACCATTTGCTCTTGCAAACCAGAGAGAAGTTGTCTGTCCTTCCACTTGGATTCCCTAAGACAAATGGGCTTCCTTGGAAAGTTCTTGCGAAGGACCAGTGTGTGCTAAGAGATCAAAGAAAACAAAAAGAGATGTCAAGATTAGAGGTTGTGCTAGATCTCCTAACTATTCCCTTCTGTACTGGCTCTTCATTGAAAATACTAGTCAGGCTGATCACCAAGGTCTGAAGCCTGAAGCCTGGTATCTTCTGACTGGTTTTGCTGAAATAGGTAGGGGTTAGTGGGGAGATGATTAGGAGAAAATGCACCCAGATGAAGGGCCAACGAGAGTGTAAGAACTGTTCATTCAGGCCAATAGATCCCATGTTGTCATGAAAATTATCTAGCGACTTTGTAAACATCCAATCTCCATGGTAACCTCAAAACCAATTAAATCAGATCTCTTGGGGTAAGTCCAGGTATCAGTATTTTATTTTTATAAACACTCTGGATGATTTCTGAGAGAAGTAAAGTTTGAAAACGTGATGACAGGGCCATCACCATGCACTGGAAAGGCAGAGGCTGGAAGAAGGCCATATGAGAACTACTCTGTTCTAGCTGAGTTTACAGACACCCCTCACTCCAAAGCTCACGCATCCATTGTGATAGTACTACCTGTTTCTATGTTGCCCAGAGGTCAGAAGGCTCCTGAGAGAAGCCTCCAATTTCTCTGTGCATAATCAAAAGGTTATAGACTTATCGGCAGAGCCATTGTTTCAAGGATTTTAGTAGGAATATATCAGAATTAGTCTCCATGTACAAGCACAAAAGAGCAAAGATTGCACCACCAGCAGCCTGAGGCTCAAATGCCCAAGGTTTGGTACAGGCTGGGTTTAACTGTTTCTAAGGAGAACAGGAAATGTTTATTTAGGATTAGTGGCAGCTGTTCGGGTGGTGCAGCTGGGGCAGGTGGAAGATATAATTAAGAAACTTGTATGAGGGAGGTCTGCACAGCCACCAATGGAGGGGAGCATAGAGGAAGCTGTTTGTGTAGGCTTCGTGTGTGTGGGCATCTGAATGTGAGCATGCACTTAGAAAAAGGGAAAGAGGAATACGCAGTCTAATTAGCAAATGATTTAGGGTTGCAAGATCAAATCCAGCTAGAATCCCATGATAAACTCCACCACAGGTCCTCAAAATTGTGTGTTGAATGATTTCCACATGGTTCTTATCTTCTTGTCTGTTCTCACCTAGAATGCCCTTCTGGATAAGAAGCATGGAGGAAGGGCTTGGCAGGGAAGTTGATAATCATGGGAAATGTGGTTAAGTTGCCAAGTGTTAAAGAAGCAAGCTCTGCAAATTATGAGGTGGATTGAGAGTCCTAGTGCCTCTCTAGGAATGTTCATCTTGAATAGTTTCAGCAAGATTTAAAAAAAAAAAAAAAAAAAAAAGGCCCATGCACAAAATGCTGTGTCCTTAATTCACATGGGTTTGGTCAAATCCTCTGTAGATTCAACCACCAAGCACCCTGCTACCTACCTCAGAAAAAGAAACGGACCTATCATGATCTCACCCCCATTTTGACTGTCCTACAAGGCAAGTTATGCCTTGGATCATATTACGTTGTCTTATTCACCTCCCTCCCTAATCAGGTGTGACGTAATAAAAGAACAGAGAACTTATTTTTCCATCCTTTACCAAACTGCATTCATAGTTGATAGGTTGATTATCTATGACCTAATTACAGTAGCTCAGATTCTCTTCAGAGAAAGAAAGTTTCTGACCATCAGTATTTCTCCCTTTCTTTCAACAATGCTAGAATTAGAATGGCTTGTATGTGTGCCTCCCAAGAAATCTTTCCTTCCAATGCGCAGATGCCCTACTTTTCAAAAGATAATGGAATTTACAAGATGTCAGAGAAAAATAACCCAGGGCAGTTAAACTGTTTTCCTAAGCACAGACAGCAGATTAGGCCCACCATGCAACAACTGGAACTCTGACTTGTGACTCCAGCCTCTTCCAGGCTGCGGAGTTACTTGTCCATCACTGATCACTGCCAACACTGAAAAGTTGTTTGCTTGTGTTCTACCAGTTCATAAATCCTTATTTGTCAGCAGAATGATATGGTTTCAGAAATAGCCCATTCTGTGTTCTAGATTATGATTATGGGGTCTCCACTTCCAAGCTATTTTAGGTAATTTGATAATCAAAAGGTATCAAATCTATTTGTACCCCCTCTATCCTATCATAATTGTGGGATGGTTACTAAATTTAATTAAAATGAAACAAAATTGGAAATATTATTTCTTAGTTACACCATTCAAAAGCCCAAGAACCACAAGTTTTTAGTGATCATATACAAAAGTTCAGATGTAGAGAATTTACATCAACACAGAAAGTTGCTGCCACAGAAAATGAACAAGTAAAGGGACTCCAGTGATGAAAAAAAAGAAGTCTTCTTATATGAACAAACATATTCAAAACCACCTTCCTCAAGTCACAAGCCTACTGTGTTTTCTTAAAGTAGCAACTGTGTGCATAGGTTTATCAGAGAACTCATGAATCTAAATGTTAGGATCATGGCATATGTTATTCAATAAAGATCCAAAATTATCAATAGAAGACTGATACTTAACCAGCAAATACTTAGAATGCTTTGTAGGTCCAGAAGAACATTATTCCCTGTCATCATCAGACCATCCATCAGACCAAATCAGACACTTTCTAAAGTACAATTTATGACTGAAACATCCTCCCATTCCAAAATTTACCACCAGAAAAAAATTATTAAGTAAAGTCATTATTTTTTAGTTCCAGATTAAGTGAAACCAGTATTTTTCAGAGTCAGGTAAGTCGAGTACTCCTTTTAATCCTTTCAACCAGTTCATCGAGATAAGTTCTGACATCCACATTTGATAGGTGAAAGAGAATGAACTGCAAGGAATTAAAATTATTCATTTTAGGGTGGACCAAGCACACCCTTGTGTAAGGGAGTGTGTAAGGGAAATGAGGACTCCTCAGGAGATAGAAATTTCAGTGCCCACACTGGGAACTCAGGCAAATCAAGATAGCACGTCATTCATCCTAAACCAGCACTGATCCTAAACCTCCACTTATGATGAGGTTATGATGTTTTAATGACCAAAGTGGGTCTTTCACTGGTGCAAAAGTTTAATTTGGAATGACGAGAATGATCTTTAGATGAAGGAATCTCTGGCCATCAATGGGAGTCAATGGGAGAAGCCCCCCAAAATAACTGGCTTCCAGAATGATAAGAGTGCTGAATTTTGTAAGGCGCAAGCAATGTGAAGGAAATCAGGGCTTCATATTTCCAGGTTCAAGTTGGTGCCGGGCAGTCTAGGTGACAGGAATGAAGGTGTTTGACTTTCCCAGCACAGTATTTTCTTAGCAATCAGCAGATGTTGGTTTCTGGTGCCACTATCAACTCAGAGAGACACAAGGAATTGTCTTAAGGATGCAATACAATCGATTTTCTGAGTTCCCAGGAGGAAAAGTGGAGTCAGATAAAGCTGAATCATAGGGAATGAATAAGGGGTGCAATTCAGTGGGTTAGCAGTCCTAGAGAAAGAATGCAATACAGTGAGTTAACAGTCCTGAAGAAGAAATGCAATTCAATTGTTAGAATTTAAGTCCACTAATTCCTAATTTTTAGTCCAGAGGTGTTTTCTCTTGCAAAATGGAAGGGGTCTGCTGACACCCCTGAGAAATTCATAGTAATTCTGAGGATATTGTAAGTTGAAGACTCTGAGTGCACAGTATGCTGAGGAGAGGACTGGTCCCCTTCAATCACCTGGCTGAGCAAGTGGGGCCTTAGCACCCTGAGAGAGGGTCGGGTCACACACTGACTGCAGGGAGAATATCAAAACTCAAAGTATGGCTTCTTCTCAGTACATTCCTTTTCCCAACACTGTAAGGCAAAAAAGCATGAACTGGACCATCCTGAATTATGGACCAGCTGTCATCTCAGAACAAAATTCAAAGTGATTTTTAGATCCCAGAGTGAAATTAGACCCCAAATCAAATGTAGATGCACCAAGAAAGCAAACACAAATGGTTGGAAAGTGAAAATTACCTCTTTTATGGCCCTGTTAACCTTGTCCTATTCCCTTCTTCTGTTTCTGGTTGATATTAGATTATAATGTGTTTTGAAATTTTTGAGTCTATGTGATCAGAATTTCTCTTTTTATTCATTCCCAGTTTCCTTCCAACATAAATTAAGCTTTGTGCTGACATTCCAGTTATTAAAATAATCCCATGGGGTTGCAGGAGTTTGTTTACTGGCTTGGCCCTGTCTCCAATGCAATCTAACATTTCTGATGCATCTTCTTTGAGAAAATGACAAACTGGTTTGACAATGACTTTTTCTCAGTGGTCTTGGCTGACTCCAAATGCAGGAAAGAGAGATAAATGGGGTCTACGCGGGTGCTATTCAGCATGACCGCCTTCAGCATCACGCAGAAACTGGTGTGGATAGCCAGACCTAGAGGATCAGACCATCCAGTCCTCAGGCCAGCCAGCTGTGCTGTACTCAGCTCTCCAGGAGACCTGGAGGCACATGAAGTTTAAGATGCACCCAGTCATGTGCCATCAGGTGTTCTAGATGTTGCCAGAATCACCCAAAGTGCTTTTAACAGCCAATACTCATGACACCTACCAGCCTTTAAAAGCAGGTTTTCTAAGCTGGACACCCAGAGATATGTCTTTCTTTTAACTGTGTGGGTGATTTCCATGTGCAATTCAGCCTGAGACCCCCATCCCATCACTTGTGGGGCTTAAGAGCACTGCCTTCTGTAATTGTTCCAGTAATGCTGCATCTCTGTGAAATAATGCAAAGATGCTGGCAATGATTTATTTCTAAGATATTTTCAAAATACATCATTATTTGGAATGATAATATACAAGGAAAACAATAACAAAATATCTCTTTTTAAATTTTTGGTGAGAAAAAGAAAGCTTCTCCAGGAATGCTTGTGGTAAACACCCAAACATAAATTGTGTGTTCATAACATATTTCAGAACTTTCAACAAATGAATAAGCCAATACCATCCTAAACAGGATTACAGTTTCGTACTAAGGTCAAATTGGATGGCAAGAATAAGTTGGAAATCCCAGAAATGACTTTTTAGATATCTGTTTTCTATTACTCTAATTATGGAAAGTGATGATAGTCCATTTGCTATTAGCATTTCTACAACTCTGTGATTTGTGGCCAAATATTGACGTTTACTTGATGGTGTGGTGATTTTAAGCACAGCCAAAATGATCAGAGATAAAGGAAAAGTGTTGAAATGGAACTTTTTTTCAGCCCTGGGAGCATAGCTCTCCTTTTCGGCAATTGTAAGTGACACGGTGACCTTGACAGCCCACAGCTGTGTTTATAAGTTCAACTACTTTGACTAAATTCATAACTCGCCAATTCATTCATCCCATCAATTTGCTTGAAGTTAAATTAAATGAAAGCAATTTAATCAAATCTGCCTATTTTAATACTTTTTGGTGTTGTGGTTTCACCTGAAAGATTATGTTTTTCTTATCCTAGCCTGAGGGATATTACAAAAGTTACCAAGACTAACTTCTCTCCTTGAGGAGGCAGGCTCTATGGAGATGCTCTCACAGGCCTTCAGTGACAAGTCCGTGCACATCTGGTGAACAACTGAGCATCATGGAACTGATCATCTTTTCAAAGACAGAGATTAGAAGCAACAAGAGTCAAATAAGTACCTGAGTGTATCAGTAAATGGTCCCAGTCCTAGAACAAAAAAATGTCTGATCCCCACTGGGGGTGGGGAGAATACCAGGAAAGGGAGTCAGACCAACCATGAAAATTGGCGTAACTACTCCCATGTTTATTGTGCACTATGTATAATTACCAAGGTTTGGAAACAACTTAATAGCCCAAGTACAACACAGCAGTGGGTTAGAAGATGAGGACTTCTTAATGGGATCGGAGGGTATGACCTTCCAAATTTTATGAGCTTCTGACAAACCTTTCTCCTTCCATCATATTTAATGGAATAATAGTTGGCAATAAAAAAGGACAAAATCTTGCCATTCTCCACAACATCAATGGACTTGAATGGGACAATGGTAAGTGTAATGAGTCAGAAGAAGACAAATATTGCATGATATTCATGTGTGCAGTATAGAGAAACAAAACAAAGGAACTGACAAAGCTTATCCCAAACAAACACTAATTTGTTGATAATCTCAGTTTTCAAGGCAGGGGAGAGGTTATTAAGGCAGGGGAGATGAAGGTGAGAACAAACGTGGGAAGGGGCCCAATGCTCTATAGTAAATGGATGGTTTGTTCATGAGTGAGGTGTGACATACATCTGGGAAGGTGTGAACCTATTCATCAAAATCATATAGTATGGTAGCCAAAGTCATCTCAACAATAAAAAATATTAAGAAATAGGCATAGCCTATTCAGGAAGCCCATATATGATCAAGAAAATCCTTACAAACCGATCAATAAAGCTCAAAGAATGCAAATACAAGCTCTCTGGGTTTAAAGCTTATATTCTAGAACTACATCTTAAGATTTAAGGTTTCATAAATAGAAAATGAATCTTTAGGAGTGACTGGAGCTACTCAAAGACAATTTTTCTTATTGTTTCTTTCTGGGAAAAAAAATAACTACGCTAGTTTAGATTACTTAGCTCCCCCTCTGGAGTCTTCCCTCTATCCAATGTTTTCCAAAGTCTAGTAGATGCACAGTTAGAACACAGCTTCTGAAAATCCCTGAGAAGGAAATGGGCCAGAGGCCCCAGCTCACCTTCTGTTCACACCTTGGATCCTGTCCTGGTTACCCAGGTTGTCACTAAACCAGTCACATATCCAAAACTAAAGAAATAACTTTTTGCTGTCAGCATCCCTGTGCTCATCCCTCACACCTAGAGGCATGACCACAGGCTATAAGGCTCATCCTCCAGAGAACAGGCTTGTGGGAAAGCTGTTGGTGGCCTCAGAGTCGGGAGTGAATGAGCAGTGTTCAGTTTGGAGGTCTGGGGAGCAGGAAGACTTATCTCTATCACTCTGAGGAGGGAGGGATGGCAGAGGAGGTGCCACTGGAACTGTGACAAAGTAGAGCCTTAAGAGAAGAGTGCCCATCACTTCCACCCAGGAGTCTTCTGTCCACTCTTGTGCCAGCAGGCTGCTTTCCACCTCTTCGCATCAAAATCAAAGTTACCTTCACTTCGGAAGGACTTCCAACTTAGTAAGGGTCACATGTCAAAGAGCTGCAGGATCCAGGAAGTAACATAAATGATAGGGAAGCTGATGCTGATCCAAAGAAAGCTGGGAGTGTGTGGAGCAGGAAAGCAGGAGTTCCTTTCAAAGGAAATAGTCTCTAGCTATTGAGGGAGGCTTGGGGGGGATGGGATGGGGGGTGTAACTGGAGGGGAAGGGAAGTTTGAGCTGAGAGTTGCTGAATCTTTCAAATTTTTTGAAAAAAATAAAAGCAACCATCTAAAATCTTGCACAATTTCTTTTTTTATCTGAACTCTCTTTTAATTAGTTTATTTATTTTTATTTTTTGTTAGTTGTAGCTTTATCATTTCTTTTTTTTTTTTGCACAATTTCTTGAACCTTAAATTGGCAATGATTTCAAATCTATTCACAGTGGGTTGCACAAGTTGTATCTGCTGGCAATTTTTAATTTATAAGCTACCTACTAGTTTGCAACCTGGCCAATAAAAGCCTTAAAAAGACTTCTTTAGTTTCTGTTGAAATATGCCTGGGGAATCCAGGTGGTTGGAATCACCAGGAATCACTTTCTCCCCCTCCATGTGTCTAATTTTGAAGCTCGACCTCCTATCTCCAGTTATCACCTCTCTCTGAGATGACTTAGGCAGTTTACCTCAATGGCTGTCTTGATAAAAGTTTTCTCCATCCCTCACAGTCACGGTCTCTGGAAACAAACTCCTCCCTCTTCTGTTTTCACCAGTGGACAACCCAGTTAGCAAAAGGCTCCTGCAATGATTGCTTCTCCTAGATGGTCACTATTCTCAGCTTTTCTTGCCTGGGTTCAAGAAAGCAAATGATGACTTCATCATCAAGCTTCTTGTGCAAGGAGGATGAGTCAGGAAGTGGGTGGAAGCTTCACGCAGCTAACAGCATCCTTGATTAGTGGGAGGGTAGAAAATGAGGTGTGTGTTTGACCTGCTGTCAGAGCAGCAGATGGGACACAGCAGCCATGACAGGGCAGAGGTAGGACTTAATGGATCATCCTGAAGTGCCTGGGACTGATTAACCGTGGTGCAGCAACATGCAGTTTTTAATTGATTGATTTCATTTGGTGGTCAAAAAATGACTGTCGGCTCCAAGCTTATCTATAATTACCAGTAATCAGAACCAGACTCCTCTCTCACTAATAGGTTCCTCCAGTGTGCTGGATTTTTCTACTTGTCAGACTTTCTGTAACCCCTGCCTAATAGCTGTCACTGCTATCACATGATATCTGGTGCCCATCAGGGAAAAGACTCTGGGGGGAAGAATAGAAGGGAAATGGGAACACTCCTCATTCGTTAGCTTAATAGTTTGACTATTTTTGAGTTCAAGACAGTTTCAAATGAATGGGAGGTCTCTTACAATGTGGCTGATTATTATAGACAGAACCAAGTGAGGGTTAAAGTGAAAATTCCTATAACTTCAGCCAGCATCTTTGACCTAAAGAGGTGATCTCAACAGTAATTAGAAACTATATTTAGGAATCAGGTGTTCCTTCTGGATAGAGCATCTCTGACTGCCCAACAATCCCTGCAGATTAGGCACTTGAAAGCTCTTCTAGACCAGTTCTCCATCCCAGTCCTGGGTTTTTTGCCACAGTCCATCAACCACCAAGGGGCACAAATCCACCCACCACATCTGCACAGCCTTAGAACAAGTGTCCTGAAGCCAGGCTCAAGTCCTGGCATTAACAGTTATGAACTTCGAGACCTTGAGAAAGTCTCCATCTTCAGCTTTATTAACTCCAATATAGAGATCATAGAGCTAACTGATGGGAGATTAAATAATGAGTAACTAAGACAATGCTTACAGCAAATGCAGTGTTTGACGTGAATGTGCTTTATTTATTAAAATATTATCTTGAATGTATGATGTCTTTATCCAAAATCACTTCAGCCTTGGAGAACAAAGCTTATGCTTACATGGGAGGGGAGGAGGGAGGAGGTGGAAGGAGGAAAGGAAGATGAGGAAAATAGAAGGGAGGTAGGAGAAGGAGGAGGAGGGAAGGAGTAGAGGGGAGGGAAAATGAAGAAAAGAGAAGGTGGAGGAGGAGAAAACAGTAGATGAATAAGAGGACTAGCAAGGAAAGGATGGGTAGGGAAAAAGTGGAGGAGGAAGAACTAGAGGGGGAGGAACTGGAGGAGAAGGGGAGAAGGAGGAAGAGTGTGAGGAGTTAGAAGAGAGGAAATAGGAGGAAGAGCAGGGAGTGGGGCAGAGATAGAGATTGCAGTGAAACCATCCAATAATTCTCCTTTTCTTCCCAGCTTATTGCACTAACATGATTCCTTCTAGCTCCATTGATTTTGCTGTGAATAACATAAGTCTGTCTTTTTTCACTGACACACAATATTCCGTTGTGTATATATACCACAAATTTCTGACCCATTCATCTGTTTTGGGGCATTTGGGTTGTTTTCCTATCCTGGCTATTGTAAATAGTGCTGGAGATGCAGCTGTTTAGATGGTGGCCACTGGTACTCCCAGAGCTTCCCCCTCAGGTGCATTCCCCTGCTGCAGCCTGTTGTCTGAGGGTGACATCTGTACTGCAGATGCCACTGCCTCCTAAAGCAGGAGGTGCATCTGCCACCACCCAAGGCAAAGCAACTCTTCCCCTGTACCAAACTGTCTTTCTTTTGATGGCTCAAAGCCAAACCCTGCTACTTCCATCTCTGAGATGGAGTGCACAGCTCTTTCAAAATCGCTCTGAGATTCTGTGAGAAAAAGTTTCTTTAGCTTTGCATATTTAGAGAACCCCTCTCTGTGACACAGGAAAGCTTTCACTCCTGTTTGAAATGAAACATTTAGAAGTCAGCGAAAGAAGAGCCTCTTTTAGGCCTGAGGACAGAACAAGAAATAAAGCTAAGTCCCCACTCTCAGCAGCTCACAAGCTTGCAAGAAAAAAGCAACAAATGACAAAATTTAAAAAATGTCAAGGGGCAATAAATATGGTGGAAAAGAATAAAGCAGAGCAAAAGCTAGCAAGTGTTGGACAGGATACTGCTTATGTGAAAATGGTCCTGTACCTCCAAAACACAAGTAACAATGTAAAGTGATGTTCACTAAAAAATAAATAACGTACAGTATCTCTAAGCACTGTTGCCTAAAAAAACATTGAAAAACAAAAATCAAAAACAAGCAGGGAAAAGTTTGAAGAGGAGGTGATATTAGAGCAGAGCAGGAAATAGAGTGATAGATTCCAGCCACACTAGACACAGTGAGTACAAAGGTTCTGCGGTAGAAACACATCATACTGGGTTCATGAAGTGAAAGGGAGAGAAGTAGGAATGGAGAACAAGATGATTGGCAAAGTCAGGGAGGAGAGGAAGCAGTGACTGATATCAATAGGGCTCACTGGTCACCATAACCACTGCAATGTCACCTGAAAGAAATGTCAGTAAAGGATGACACAGAGGACTGGCAGGAACTGCTTTGTGCTTTCTGAGCCTTGCTTTGGGTGAAAGTAAAGTGGCAGGCAAGGACCTTGGGTGGCTTAGACATGGGTGCTGGTGGAGTCACGAGGTGTCGACGACTGGCTCCTCTTCAAAGTCAGAGGCACTTAGCAGCTGGGGTACTCTAGTTGAGAGACTGACGCTCTCTTGCCTTCAGTAACGTGAAGATAATGACCTCGTTCTGAGGAAACCATTGGGTAGGTTGAAGCAGACACCCTTTATATGAAGTGTTATGCCTGTTGTTGGTTTCCTTGGTTCTGTGGGAAAAACCTGCAGTCAAATGGAAAACCCTTTGTACAATATATTCAGAGCCCAGGTCATGAGATATGGTCATATATTCAGAGCAGCCACAGCAAAGCTGTGTCCACAGCAAAGTTATTTACACAAATCCAGCTCACACTTCCAGTAAGAAGACAATAGCCCTGGGCAAGTGAGTGATAAAGGAATCAGGGCTTTATTTTTTAATAGAATAACATCAGGAAAGACTGAGATGAAATGTCTTGAAAATGTCTTCATAATGGTTATAGTTGCTCAGTGATATTGCAGATTATAGTTTTCTGTGTGCTTTCCTCCATCTTGCAAACACATATGACTCAGAAGGTATTTTTTAATTATAGCATCTTTTTTGTTGTTGAGGAGGTGTTAATTCGAAACCAAAGGTTCTTTTTTTAAGAGGATTTTCTCCTATATCCATTTAACAAGGAAAACTAGACTCTCTAATAGGAAAAAAGACAAAGAAAATAAGATTATAAGAAGGAGGTAAAAAAAATGCTATTTTGTAGGCATCGAATATGAACAAGACACATCAAATAATTATTTGGTTAATGTAATGTAATTATGTGTGTTCCAGATCTGAAGTGAAAATATTTAGGAACCTAAGGTTTGATTACAGAAAAGTTATATAGTATAGTGCTGGCATTCAAGCAAAGGTAGGCTGCAAAGAAAGCAAGACTCCATAGAGACTGGCCCGGTTGACAGTGCTACCTTTTGAGGGTAGAACTGGGTGTGTTTCCTTCTTGAATGAAAACCAGTATGTGGAGCCCTTCAGCCACTAGTCAGGAGGCCAGGTATGCTGTTGATGACTTAGGCTCTGTTCTGCTCTGTCTCTAGCCCCAAACCCAGACCCTTCCCTGTCTGACTGTAACCAGATACAAGTCATCAATCTCACATTATTTGACAGACAATGCTGACACCCTGGACAATGTCCCAGTAACCCTCAGATAAGGGCACACAGATCCTCTTGATCTGCTCATTTTCAAGCCTTTTCTCCCTGGAAGCCCCAACTCTTCCTCTTATAGGCTATGGGGTCTTCTGAGTTCCTCCTGGTATCTCCTTCTGTAGCTATGTAGGGATCATTAGATCCCACAAGTGGCAGCATGGATGTGACCTGCCTTGTTCAGTGTCAAAGTATCTGTAAGATCAGCATCTCCCTGCTAAATTGATTGATCAGCACAAGTGTGGGGAGGCCGCAAGTCTTTTCTCTGCCTTCTCGAACATCCCATCAGTTCTCCTCTCTGGGGATGAGCAAGCTGTGGGAGCATCGAGAGAAACAGATTTTTTTTGCCTCACAAATAAAGAGGAGGAGATCCATAAGTCTGAAGTGACGTCTAATTTCAACCCTGTTTATTATATATCTATCTCCTCAAGAGATTTCCACATGTAATCTAATCTAATCTAATCTAAATCAAAATTTCAAGTGTTTCATCAAGCAACTTTTCATCCCCCTCTGATTTCAGGACAGCAACCAAATACCCTCCCATAGATGCTGCCCAGGCAGGTCACCTCTCTGCCCCCCACCCTCATGGACAAGATGTCCTAGCGCTGATATTGAAGTCCCAAAACAGGGCTCCTGGCATGAGAGTGTTGAAGACAGGTTAACCAGTGTTACTCCATCTTAGTTAGGACTCCATTTTGAGGATTTTACCTCTGCACATTTGGGCAGAAGAAGAATACCTGCCACTGCCCGGCTGGTGATACATCCTGTTTTTCCACCATCCAGTTTGTGCCAGTTGACTAACCACACACACCAACCCTGCTTCCTCAGTACCCAGCAGTTCCAGAAGCATATTCACCTCCCTGCCTGCTTGCTTGCTACATAATGCAGGGGCACATGGTGGTTTTGCCCTATAAAAGCTTGTGACAGAGACTGCTCAGGGTTTCTCTTACTGATCTGGCTTGGGGACCCTGGTGCACCAGTAATAAACCTGCAGCTTTGAACTTTATTCAGAATCCTTCAGTCTTGTCGAGCAGCCCATGAGTCACAACAGTGATGTCTACTTCAATATTTGTTAATTCTTTAAATTGGAGATGCTAAAGCTTGCGGATACTGTCTCTCCTTGAGACGGCTCCCCATTTTGTCTGTTCCCCTCAGAGGTGCTCTCAGGCACCCCTGCTTTCAACTTGGAAACCAATATTTATTTGACCTGGCTGATCTTCATCCTCGTACCTAGGTTGATACCAAATCTTTCCGGTTCTCTTTTGAAAAATAACTTAAGTTTATTCTCTTCCTCCAACCACAGCCCTCCACTAGCCTGTGGATTTCCTTTTTAGACTCCTGAAACAGAGTCCGTCTGTTTTATATTTTAGCCTCTTATACTCCCAGGTCTTCCAACACAACACAAGAATCATATTTCTTGGCCACCATTTTTAATCATGCTAATCCCTTTCTCAGAAAACTGCATCTGCTAAAAATAAATAAAAAATGCTCAAGATTCATACTGCCTACCAGTTTTAACCCCACAAAAATCCCCCCAGACATCTATCACTATGATAGGCTACTTTATCTGGAAACAGGCCTGAGACTGGGCTTCCCATTTAGTAGCTAAGTGTTCCCATGGGATCAACACCTCTGGGAAGGGGTGGGGGATAGGGCTAGGCAAAATAATTTGAATTGTGACATACACTTTAGCCAACTCCACAGTTATCCCTCTCGGGGCTAAATATCTGGCCTTTATACCCCTACTCTATCAGCTACTGCATGTGGTTCCCCTGAAGAAACAGTGACCTTGGTGAGGCTTGCATCTGCTTTTCTCTTTGCAATCTCAACTCTATTTCCTTTATAATCGCTCACTGGCTGACTCTCAGCCTGAATTTTCTCTCTCCACCTCTGTCTATTCTGCAGCTGAGGCAGTCCTTCAAGTGGCTGAGACCTACAGGCTTTCTGGTGAAGATAACAGTAGCTGGAGACAGCATGTGCTCCTAGAAGGAGACCTAAGTTGCATCTCTCCAAGTCTATCACACACTACCCCTGGTAGCATTTGGACCCACTTCTTCCAATACATTCAAGGAGCAGGTTTCTCACTGTTCTTCCAATCATCTCTTCCTGGGGAAAGCTAAGAAGAGACATGGAGATAAACTACTGACCCTACTCTGAGCCATCATCATCTTCCTTCCCTATTATCCTGTCTAGGCTCCACCTACCCCAGATAGCACCTCTGCTGCTGTTAGTGATTGGCCAGGTGACCTGTAATAGGCCCTCAGCTCCCAGGACTCAGGGCCATGCCTTGTCATGCCTTGGTAAGAAGTTGCTGTAGTCGTCCACACTTCATCACAGTTGAGCAAAGTGCAACAGACATCCATGCAGAGTCAACTGCTGCCTCTGCTAATCACAACTCATCAAGTTGGTGACTCAGCCGGGCACGGTGGCTCATGCCTGTAAGCTTCAGCCTATGAAGCGGCCGGGGCTAGGGATCGTGATTTGAGTCCCGCCTGGGGCCTGTAGCGAGATCTAGTTCCAAAAAAATAGCTGGGTGTGGTGGCACGTGCCTGTAATCCCAGCTACCTGGGAAAATGAGGCTGGGGATGGCTTGAGTCTGTGGTACCCTGGGCAACAAGAGCCTGCGGTTCCATGGGCAAAAACAGTGAGACGTAGTCTCAAAAAAAAAAAAAAAAAGTTGGTGACTCAGCATCTTGCCTGCTGCTCCCTGAACACAGGAACCCCTAAGTGTCCAGACAGGACCTATAACATTCAGTGAAAAGAAATGCTTGCTGTGTGCAGGCACAAGTGGCCCCCTGAGGGGAAGATCACCTCTCTAAGTCAGCACCCAGAAATGTGGGGATGGAAACACAACTTGACCAGACTCTTCTGCTGAAAAGTTAGCTTTCATGAATGCCTTTCTCTCCATGGTAACTCAACACTGTTCTTGGTGGTTTGTGTTCTTGGGGGGGGGTGTTCTTTTCCCTTCATTTCCTGGTGTTTCAACTTCATCTCTCAATGTGGGTAACCCTCCTGCCTTCTTCAATTCATGACATTTTCTCTTCCAACTTAGAACTGGTTACAATAGTATTGGGCTAGACATACGTATGAGAGAAGGGTGGCTTCACAAAAAACACCTTTTAAAATATCAATATGCAATGACAACAAGATTAATGGTACTAAATCAAAGCATGCAACACTGAAATCAGCTTAACAGTTGACCATTGTCATTATTCCTAGTGGACTTTGCACCTAAACAAGGAGCTTTATAGTGAACTATATATCTGTTTATAGAAAATGAAATTTCTGTAGTGAGAGTAGTGGCCTTTACAAGGAATAGTGTAGCAAATATAAATGCTATTCTTTCCTTTCATTTCTTATATCACACTAAAGTTGAACCAATGCATTGTAACATGGCAATACTTCCCTACCTCCTTTTCTCTTCTTAGCACTCACAATTCTATTCCCACTGAAATCTCTCATTGACTTACTCTGAGCCTGAATTCTCTCTCTCCACTGTGTCCATTCAACTTTTAATCCACATCTTTCCTTTTTACTACAGTGTGTTCATAAGGAGTTCCACTTTATCTTAATAGTTACACTAGTTAATTCTTTCCTCTACCTCTTTGTCACTTCTATCTCTTTCTCTAATCTATTGTCAGGTGTCAGAGAATTGTAGAAAATTACCCACCACAGAGGACTAAGGAGGAAAAGAATAGGGGGCGATAGAGAAAATAAGCCCACAAATGAAGAATTTTCTCTGAAAAACTGGATATTTGGAGGTAAAGGAAAGAAAACTACCCAGCTGGTCAAGAGGTAAATAGAGAAACTGTCAAATTCTGTCTCACTGAGTGGCATCTAGCTCAAAATATGGAATGGATACCCAAGGGGAAAGCCAAGCAGCCGCTTCTCCCAAGAAACTTCTTGGGGGAAGGGTCCTAAAGTCACCTCCCTTAATAGACCAGCACAATTCCCTTTCCACCTGGTCATTCATCTACCAGCATCATTCACTCAATAAATGATATTATGTCTACTATGTGCCAGACTAGAGAATTTCCATGATTATGTAAAAGGAGCTTAAAACTGCTGTTCTGAGACTTTAGCAAAAAGAGATTTTTTTTACTAAAAAGGTCAACAATGTTTTTGAGATGAAATGAAGTCTAGTGTCATGAAAATATGTATAAATATAGCAGTTCTCTTTTCAGAAGTTGAAGATTCTCAGATTCAATGAACAAGAATGACCAGAATGTCATGATTTATCAGTACAAACACACTAAGCAATAGGCTGTGGCAAATTCATCCTGTTGGATAGTATAGAGCAATAGCACTGCTGTATAGTACAGAACAAACTTCAGCTGTGTCTAACAATATAGAGGGATTTCACAGAAATAACATAGAGCAGAAGATGCTCCAATGTGCCCTTACTGAAAGGCAAAGTGGTGGGAAACTGCTGGTCAATTAGGTCGGGAACAATGAGAGTCTGATTTCATACTGCCTCTAAAACCATGAAGCACTTTCATCTCTTGTAGCCTAGGGCTGCAGGAAGCTCAGAGAGGTTTTGTGCTCTGACTTACATATTCAAAAGAGAGCTCCAGAAGATGCAGTGATTGCAAGCTCAGACCAGGTGATGACAGAAGCAGGGACACCAAGTAGGTGACTGTTGTAAGAACAAGTAAGAAATGAGGTGATTGGACCAGATATGCACAGTGAATTATGAGAAGAGATTAGATTCTGGATATTTTGAAAGTAGAGCCAGAGAGCCTGGAGTAGGGATATTTTTTCTTAGATAGTTTGAACATATAATGTGAGAATAAGTGAGGGAGTTGAAATGACTCCAAGATGTTTGGTCCAAGCATCTGGGAAGTTGGAACAGTCATTTACTGAAAAAAGAAAATGTATAAAAAGATTGGGTGTCAGGATTCAGAGGCACATTATGCCCAAGAGAAGAAGTGGACCTAAGATACAGAGTTGGCTAAATTTTTTGTTCAGGGGAGATGTTCTGTGCTGATCCTTTAAGTTTGTATTGGATCCCATTGCTTCATTCTCTAGACCTTGCCAATAAATTCCCAGGTACCAACCAGGGACCTATACTATCAACAATGTGATTACTTTAAAAGGCATAACAAAAGATGAGATGAGTCAAGGAATAACCATGTCTAAAAATAAAGAGGAGGTCCCAGGAGGGGCCCCTGGATGACTCTAATATAATCCGACCCCACAGGACCTATAGGAATTGAGCGACCCTGCCCCTAGGACCAGTTCTATCTGGACTGGCTGGTATCTAAATACTTCAGGGGTTTTGTCTAGGCCAGTGGAGCTAAGCATAGTTATATATATGTCTACTGTCCTAGATGGGACTTGAGGACCGAACCAAAGCACAAGGGGCTGTGAAATTAGGTTGGAGTGAAACGAAGGGCTGAGCTAAATATAACAGCCCAGGAAGCTGAGCCAGACCATGCTTTGAAATCAATATGATGTGTTACTGGCTGCAGGGATACTGAACTAGGTGTTGCCAGTGAGAAGGAGACAGAAGGTTCTATTGGCTATCCACTTCTTGCCCCCATGTTCCTGGGAGCATAATGTGACAAATGTGACCAATGGGAAAGAAGAGCCAATGTCCTATAACCAAAGTGAATCAGATTGTTTGGAGGTTCAGACAAGAGCCATTATTTACGCTTGGAGACTGAACAATATGCTCTAAAGAAAGAATGGGTAAATGAAGAAATTAAAGAAGAAATTAAAACTTATTTCGAAACAAATGACAAAGAAGACACAGCATTCCAAAGTGTCTGGGATGCAGTAAAAGCATATCTAAGAGGAAGGTTCATAGCAATACAGGCCCACATCAAAAACCAAGAAAATAACCAAAAAAACAACCTAATCTACCAACTTGAAAAATTAGAGAAAGAGCAACAGAAAAATCCCAAATCCAGCAGAAGACAAAAAATAACAAAAATAAAAGAAGAAATAAATAATCTAGAAGCCAAAAAGACTATCCAAAAGATTAACGAAACCAAAA
>PVHY01003067.1:0-24473 GCA_004024945.1 Uropsilus gracilis
CTTCTTTTTCTATGCACACTATTCTATTATATAATTCTTTCATACCTAGAATGTGATTTTTCTTTATTCCATGAATTTCTTTATTAACCCATTTAAAGTGTGCAGGTTTGGAGGTACCAGGGTACCCTTCAGTCGCCTGTTAACAGATTCACTCATCATTAAAAGTTAATATTAACAATAATAACTTCAAAAGGCAGACATGCAAATCTCTCATTTAATTGCCAGTGATTCTTAGCAGGTTGGGTTTTGAAATGTTTCTTTTTACACTAAAAGGCATTAGACACAAGTGAAAGAACATGAGCTTTGATTCTCTCTTAGTCTAAGACAGTGACGTCTACTGTTGAAAATATTCACTTATTTATTTATTTTTATTGAGGCAATATAGGCTTACAATACTGAATATGATTTAGAGTTATACATTCATGGCTCTTCAGTTGTATATTTAGTGTGTATTCACTACCAAGGCAGTCAATATCCATGAAGTCAACTTCATCTGGGACCATCTTAGAAATGCAAATCCTTACTTAAGATGGAGACACACTGAATCTAAACCTCTTGGGTGGGGCCAGGCACTATGTGTATTTTAACAAGTCTTAGAGATTCTTGAGTATTAAATGCAAGATCTATGCCTCTAAGTAAAGCAATTACTTTTATCTCACTGATAGTTCTCTCAGGAATTCACCCAATTTCTTTCTGTTTATCTCTGAATGCATATACATAATGATATTTTATTCCCTCCCCCTTTTTCTTTTTCAGATAAGATAGTATGTGCCTTCCTAAGGCTGAGGCTCATTTTCAGCTCCTTCAGTACATTCCTCCATTATCCCCTACTCTTACCACTCTATTCCTGCCTTCCCTTATACCTACAAACTTAACTTTTACTGGGGTTCCTTTTTTTTTTTAAATTAAGTATATATTTTAATAACTGAAATAACAAATCCATCTTACTATAACATTACATTTATACTTTGATTATGATATTAACAGCTTTTTTATTTTTTTCTATTCATGTATATGATTATTTGACACAAAAATTTGCATCATAAAAATAAATTAAATCACTATGATCCCAACTGTAATTTTTTATCAATTGAATCAAATAAATTTAGTGGAAAAAGGAATGCTGGATAGAGACATTCAAATTAAATACTTGGTCTGTTTAGTCTTTCAGAAGTCCTTTTGTTGTAGAAAACCTAGGATTGATAGGACCTTAAATCTGCTACTCCATCTGCTACTCTCTTGAATCTCCATAAAGTATTATTTTTCAAATAACTACCTATCTGCTGTTTGAGCACCTTTCAACACAGGTAACTCAATGCTGGCCACCCAAGCTACAATGTCTTGCTGAAGACTTACAGCTATTAAAAAGTTCTTTATAGTATGAGCTAACATCTTGATTTCTTTCCTCTTCCCCCATACTTAGTCCTCACCCCCTAGTTGATGAAACCATGCAAAACATGCTGCTCAGATCAATGATTGTAACCATTTCATTTCTCTCAGATCTTTTTTCTCAGATTACCACATTCCCACTTATATGCCAGGTCTTCTATCTCTCTTGGTCTTTCAGAGAGAAAGAGAGGGAGGGAGAGGGAGAGGAAGGGCAGAGGGAGGGAGGATGGGAAGGGAGAGAGGGAGGGAGATGGAAAGGGAGGGGGAGGGAGAACGAGAGTGCTTACTTTTGAGGTTTGGAGGGGCAAAGGGCATTATTTTAGACTGTGTTTAGGACTGTTGGACTAAAGGCTGACTGGAGGAAGATAATTGGCCTTTTGTGGTTTTAAAAAGAAACTTTGTTTTCTTGGTTAACTTTTCTTGTTAATAGTTTTCTTGGTTAACTTTCCTTGTTAATAAAATCCCTTGTTAAACTGCATTTTGAGTGGCAACTGCTACGTGTGGGTGATATGGACCTGTGGCTTGTAACTTGGAGGCCTTTGCTTCCTTTTCAACCGGATTTCACTTGGGCCCCTTTTCTCTATCATTTTCCTTTGTGCTCTCTTTGTGCTTTCCTCCCCTAAAGGTGATGCTGTCCTCTAATCCCTGCTCTCCTAGGCCCAGGTGTGCCCACTCATACATGCACACACCTATTGGGTCAGGTATGTGCAATCATGGGGTGGGTGTAGTAATCCAGGTGCTGGTCAGAGAGGCTAACAGCAGATGGGTAAAAGCCTGATAATTCATTTCCTTTAAAGTTTTATGTTCAGAGTAGGAAAGCCACTGTTTTGAGCAGAAGTATTCAATATGGCTTTCCCAATGCTACCTGAATCAGGAAGTGATCTTTGACTTTATATTTTTATTGGCTTCATTTCTGGTTGCTGATTAAGAGTTGCTGATTTTATCTCTTAATTAATGCTCAGATTCAATCTCACTCTTGTTCCATAATCTCACTCTTGTTCCATAATCTTGTTCCACTATCAGCTTTTGGCCAAAGAAGGCAAGTACATGGTGCTGAGTTTAAAGTAAGCAGTACTGATGTACTCTCTATCCCACGAAGCCCAGATTTTGCCTCCCCATCTTTCTCAATTTAGCAGCCTTGACTAGTGTATTCCTTAACTACTTTGATAGTGATTCATTGGCTCTTAATTGCTGGGATAAAGACTGGTGTCTCTCTAGTTGTTTCAGAATCATCTGGATAACAATTTACCACTACAAATTGCAGAATCCCATCATTGACTTAGTCTTTTTTCGAGAAGGAACTGTATATATTAAAACAAACAAACAAAAAAAAAATTCTAGCATATTCAAATGGGCATGCTGTCTTCAGAACTATATTTCTGGGTGGGACCTATTGACACTCTTGATCTAGCAACAGTCTCTCAAGTGGTAATCATATCTCTCTTTAAAATTCTTTTTCTGCATTAGATCAGGGTAATCTTTATATTTTTTTCTAAACTCTATAGTTTCTAGTTATCTTCTTTTTAACATTTTTATGATTTTTAAATAAAATATAGAAAACTTGAAAGTTTCTATGCATCATATACAGGTCAATTAACATATATCACCCTGTATTTCCAGACACATTTTGGATAGGCTTTCCCCTCTTTATTGACTGCAATACACTGACCATCCTATTTACTATTCTCTCAATATGCCATGGAACCTCATATCTCTTCCCTTTGTTTATGCTACTTTCTTTCTCTGAAATAGAAGTTTTATGATAGATTGATCTGCCATTTCTTATATGACTTTCATTCCTTTTCTTATCTTGTTGTCATTGTTCTTTTATGTTTCCCCTCAAGTGATGGGGGGATTTTTCAGAAGATCAACAAATTATTTTTAACTTTGAACTCTCAAATTGGTGCCTAAAAATTAATTATCCTTCAATTAATATTTGCTGAAATAAGCATATTTGAACTTATTTGGATAAAAAATATGAGGATAAATGCAATGAAACCATAAATTAGAACTCCTCCTATTTTTATATCTCTGTACTTAGATAGTCCTAAAACCTCAAGAGAGAAGATTAAACATAATTTAATCAGAGAAATAAATGAAGCTACAAAATATTAATTATAAATTACAAGGTAATTAGTATGCAGTCTTATGTTGTTCAATGTGCCTCCCAAATCTTAATGCTCTTTTTCACCCCTATTTATAAACTTAATTCATTAGATTATAAAAGTTTTGATTGCATTTTTCCCTCAGTAGCTATAGAGCTATAGGGCAAATGGTGGGGGCGGGTTGGAGAGAAACGACCTGGTTTGTGAGTCCTTATCCACTTGCTTACGGTTCAGAACAAAACCCCAAAGCAGGTTTACAACAAGAGTGAGAAAAGGGAGAGCTAAGAGAGAGGAGAAGAACATTCACTAGCCAGCACATGACAGGGTGCTCTTTGTCCTACCAGCACTAGCATCAGTTCAGCAGATGATGAGATGCATGTAGAAGTAAGAAAAAGAGTGGCCTAACTGTGTTCAGTTATTTTAAGGTCAGTATGGTGATTTTGCTCTACTTCTGGTTCTTTGCAACCTCCAATTAGGGGATCAGTGAGTGGAGTATGGAAAAGCTCCACTTTTCCCATAGAATTGACCGGGAGTGCTATCCACTGGCTTGGAGGTTGTTCCTCAGTGTTCCTCTAACAATGGGATTAAGTAGCAGTGACTATAATTTGGTGGGTCTGTTTTACTATGTCAGTCAGTCCTTACAAACAAAAGAGGACAATTTTTTTCTTTCTATTTCAAAGTATTTCTCCATTTGAATTAAGAAAGTAAATTTCTAAGATTTCACCTCCTTTATCTTTATAAATTATTCCATTCATCTTGCCAGATTAAGAATTCTACCTATAGAGGAATGAGAGAGAACTGTAAAATTATGGGATGCAATAGCAGAAAACAGATGTGGTATTTATATACATATTTTAGAAAAGTGCAGAATAAGGTACATTATTGCCTATGTTAATTGCCTTCAAATGTAGAAGTTTCATCATAACAAAGTTTCATCTGAAAATGCATACACTTAGAAGGATTTACTTATATCCAGGAATAATTGAATTTGAATTTGTAGTTGTAATCTTGAATTTGTAGTTGTAAATATAAGTCAAATATAAAAATATGGTAGCTTTATTGAAAAATTTATCAGTAAAAGTTCATTATTAGTTCTGGAGGGTTAACAGAGCTCCTTAAACTTTTTTATTTCTTGTCTTTTCTGTGTATTTGTCAATAACATATGTTTGAGATAACTGAGGAGACTTGCTAGTGGACTATGGTGGTAGGTTGCTAGGGCTTTGGTGATGGAATGGTATGATAACATTTACTTGTAGAAAATGAACTAATAGACCCTTTTAAAAAAAGTACCATATAGTCATGGAAAAAGGGAACTAACAGATAGATGATGAGAACCGAAAATTTAACATAATATTATTGTATCTTGTTTTGACTATTCAGTCTATGACAGATATTTTCTTACATGATTCATACAATTCCTATGTGATTATTTCTCTAAAACCTAAGTCAAAGACACATAGCTATTTAATGTAAGAGTTAATATCAGTACTTTAGTTATGCTATTATTCTATCCTCTTGTTCTATTTAGTGGGGCAAAGAACAAAAGCATAACTATTGTACCAAATAAACTATCATAATACTTTTTTTGTCATAATTTCAACAATTAAGGTAACATGTACAGCAATAAAAGTTAACATTAATATGTTCAAATGATTTTGTTATACAATTTAGCTGTCTCAAACAATTAAATTATCCTTTGGAAATATATTTTCCACACTTGTTAGTATATTATTTTTCTGTTTTATTTTAATTAAATTGAATTTCTTCAGCTTGAATCTAAAAATAGAGGAAGAAAACTTTTGGTCTGTTTGCAAATGCCAGTTGACAAACCACTAAGTATCAATCTTGTAAATATGGTATTAAAATGGATCCCGATTACTGAAACTGAATTTGCTTATTATATCTAAATGTCAGGGGGAAAAGATTTTCACCATCTCATTTGTCTAGTGTCCCTTGCCAGTTATTATTTAACCTTTGAATTCACTAGATTGTAATACCAAGGAAAACGTAATAATACTTATAATGAAAGATGTATTTGCTATTGTCAGTCCCCAAATTTAAACTCAATGGTAGATTTAATGTTCAGCTGTAGATATTATGATTGGAAATATGAATATATTAATCTTTTAGAAACAAGGTTAAAATGATAGTTCACCATGCTCTCTTAAAATTTCTATTAAATCCTTATGAAAAATGGGAACGCATGTTATAACACTTATATGCACTTAAAAGAAAGCGAATTATAAATGTTAAATGACACTGATATTTTTGTCTGAAGGATAGCACATTTCATCATGGGAGAATAGAATTAGCTGGATACTTTCAGAGTTTCTGAATATGTATATTTTCAAGACTTTTACTGATATTACTTTCTTTCAGTATCTATAAGTTTAATCAACAAATATATATTTTTCTTGAAATTGTTTCATTTTTTATATGTAAATTAACTATCCATGACTTATAAGTAAAATTAAAAAAATAAAGTGATGATAGGATCAAATACAAAATCAGAGGAATAAAATATTACAAAGAAGGAAGCAGAACAAGAATTAGAAGAAAGGAAAAAAAAAGGAGGAAGCCACTAACAAAATATCTTCAGACACATTTGTAAAAGTGATTGCCACTGATGGCATTAAATTAAGTTTCTAGATGAAACTACATTCTTTAGTAATGTGGTACTTATGTATATTCCTTATTAGCAATGTTTTTAAGTAACCACTGTGGGTGATAGAAATAATGGGCTAATTATATCTGTGATCCTCGCCAATGTATTGTTCAAAAAAAGATATAGAAGATATACTCTTATAAAATGATAATCTAAATGGTGTTTATTTTTTCTTTCAAAAGGGAAATGTCATGTGAATTGTATAACACTGTATTAGCCTCATTAAAAAGGATGTCTGCTACTGCAAGACTTTGATCATGATAACTGGATAAAAGACAAGAATTAAAAATTTTGTTGTCAATTAAGTGATATACTTAGATAAAATAAAAAGAAGATTCAGGTTACTAGCAAATAGCAAATATGCCACCCTGCATCAATATTCAAAGCAATGTTACTTTGCAACTTCTACCATCAAGAGATGGAGCCTATTTTCTTATCCCTGAGCTTGGCTAGGCTTGTGAATGACTTGTGCTCTTGAGACCCCACTCAGCTGCCATGTATACAAGCCCAGATTAGTTTATTGTAGGTTGAGAGACTATGTGGCAAGCAGAGTCAGCACATTTGCCCCAGTCAAGGCTCCAGAGATGTGAGTGAGCTCAGCCAAGACCAGCAAACCTATTTTTTGACTCACAGTTGATGGCATATTTACAAACAAGTAAAATTAAGACCAGCTGAGCCTGAATGAGGAAGGAAGAAATGTCTAGCTTACCCATAACATTATGAGTTTATGAAATAGTTGGTGTTTTAGTGCACTAAATTTTCTGTGCTGATTTTTAATGTTATTGACTGATAAAATGACAGAAAGTGTGGTTAGGCCCTTTCATCTTCATTTCCTCTGCAAAGATTAGCTTAGTTAGTCCTGATAATAAACTAAGCTTTTACACCTAGAATTACTTTAATTTATAGAATGAATATTTTCACATTCTTATCTTCAAAAGCCAGCAGAAATAAATATTCTATACACATTTTAATTTTGCTTCATATGCTTCAGCTCTACATAAAATAAAATATGATAGAATATTTCTTGTTCTAGATATTATATTGAAGAAAAGCAATGTGAAATATGTCAAGGAAAAAGACAGACTTCAGAAAACAATTCCTTATTCTTATTATATATCTCCTAAAATATTTCAACCAATAATTAAAAAAAATCATGAACAACAATATATAAGACACATATAAATAGTGCACTCTGATACACATGGTACTCTTCCCTAATTTCTTAGCATGGTATCTCACAAACATATATATGCATGTATGTATATATATATGTATATATATATATATATGATATGGAGAGCTATATGTATACATATATATGTATATATATGCACATATATGTATATATGTACCATAATTTCAGAAAATTTTTAGCATCTCCAGTGCCAGAAAATTAATAAAATTAAAATGATTCTTTGACTTCTAATCTGTCAAAGTGGATGAGCTGATATTTTCAAGCCTTCTGCTATGATTTGGAGAACTATATGTGTATATATATAGAGAGAGATATACATATATATTATATATATACATTATATATATTAATTTTCTGGCATCAGAAAGGCTCAAAGTTTTCTGAAATCGATGGTGCAGTTACACCACAATATAAAGCTGCAACCTCTCCTCACTTTTGCTGTAGTATGTGCTTGTTTTGATCCTTCCTGCTATTCCAGCTCAGTCATCAATTGCCACACTGAAGAAAAAGTCTGAAGAACCCAGTAATATAAGAAGCTGGTCTTCAAAATGACCTCCGGTATCCTCTGGAACATGTAAGCATAGGACAAGTCCACAAAACTACTTTTATCCCTTGATAGTTCATATAAAAGATCTTGAAGAAGACTCAAGGTCAGAATTTACAGTGTTGACTTCTCATACTTCTACAGGAAATGATTATTTCTATATGGTATTCCTTTTCTATACATATAATTTATTTAAAAATAAATGTTATTAAAATATTTCTATATAATAAAGCTTCACACAGTCATTAAAAACCCTTTTTTGAATAATAATTAAATGAGATTTAAAGTAAGAAAAGGAAGACTTTAAACTTTAATTCATATATATCAAATTAGGTAAAATATATACACAAATTATTTTTGAAATATGAACATATATACCGTAGGAAACACTGGAAATTTATCAAATTGCTAATGTAGAATGTTTTTCCATATTTTCATTATGAGGATTAAATAACACTTTTATTTATGTCCTATTTTTTTTATAAATACCTTAAATTCAATTTAAGCTATGGAAACTGTCCATCTTAGAGACTTTATTTTAGACTTGGGTAAATCAAAGTTCATTATATTCTCCTCAAAGTTTGTCCTCTTTCTTTACACCATAACCTGTTTGTTCTTTCCATTACTATGCACTGTTCATCTGTCTGTTTTTGCTTTTATTTCTACTTGAAGTTTTCCTCAATTCATCCTTCTATTTTCCTTTCAAGATTCATCTTTGTGACACCACCAGCATGTTCTTACTACTCAATTTGTATTCTTTCTTGGTGGAGCTAAGTATGCTGAGGACCCCCATATCAATATCTTTATACTTATCTAATTTTACTTTTAATTTACATTTTACTTCTAGTTTACATTTCTGTTCCTCTCAATAGACAGCAAGCATTCCAAAGACAGAGCTCAAAAAAATGAGTCACATTTATATCATCAATACTTAGTTGGAATGCATAGGCATATTGTCTGCCTAAATTTTGTTATTCACCCATTCATACATACACCCACTCTTAATTAATTAACTTAATTAATTAATTTAATTAACTGAATTTAATTCAGTTAAATTTTGACTGAGTCATGTAGTACTATATGCCAATATCACAGCTATGCTATTAAATGGATGGATAATGAATGAAAGTTTATGAAAATGTTACATTTCTTCAAGTGACCATGAGCTTTGTGCAGATTATTTCTGCCTTCATTTTTTTAGTCAAAGCAAATGGTATAGACATTCAAGAAATGGTTATATAAGCTATTAATAAATGAATGAAGATACTTTATGTAAAGAGAAACAAGTTTTGTGTTTTATACAAGGGCATCCTATGTTTTAACTCAGGACAGTAAGATAACTTTGAAGTAAAATATCAAACATGGGCTTCTAGAATCTAAAAAGTTCAAGAACCATTGTTTTCTAAGGGAAAATAAAATTGAATTAGGGAAGTAGCCTATAAATTTGTCAACCAGCTTCAGTAGCTTTAATAATCAACTGTGACTAAACGTGAAGTTTACATTCAACATGACATCCATATCCCTGTAAAAAGTAATGTTTTGAACAGTCCAGTGCAGTGATGAGGATCTCTGTTTTAGTGATTTATTAAGAAAGCATTGATCAGAATTAGTCTTATTTTAGTGTTGTTTGTTTAATATAACTAAATCTAGGATACCTTATTTAATGAAAAACACACCAGTTTGTATCCATCATTCAAATGGTACATTTTCACACTCAAAGAGACACATTTTCAATTTAATAAAACTTTGGAAAATAAATTAATAAATTATGGTAATAAAATGTTTCTGATGCATTTCTGATGTAATGCATGTTTTGAACATAGGTTTCTAATTCTGTGTTTCAGTTTCTTTTGGTCCACTTATAATAAACCAAATCTTACCTATGAAACATCCATAATGCATATCTATAATAGTCATCTGGTGGTTAAAATGATGCCATTATTTGTCATAAAAAGGCAGTTCTGAATTATCACTAATTCAAACTATGTATGGTTAGGACAACATCATAGCAGTTGAAAATCTTACACTAGAAAAGGAGCATCAAGTTTGTTATGAGAATATTTTCAATGCTTTTAGATTTAAGGTTAGGGTTATTTTAAGATTAATATTTTATTTTTAATTAGAAGTGTAATTCAATTTCATATATTTAGTACTTAGGACTTTAGATTTCATGTACTCCTGCGTGATAGCTTTTGCCTCCCCTGGAGTCATTCTCCTATTGTTTATTGTTTATATAGAATCTTCCCATGTATATCCTCTTATTGAAAGTCTTACTATCTTTTAAAATGCAGATAAAACTCTTATTCTAGGAACTTGTATGTCAAAATTCACAGTAAGCATTTCTGACAAAAATCTGTTACATTTTATGAATTAAAACTTAAAAAATGATATATACAATTTTATGATAACATGGATGGACTTAGAAGAATTCATATTAGCAGAAACAAGTCAAAAAGAAAAAAGAACAGAACAAAATGGTTTCACTACAATATGGGACATGGGAAATATAAACAAAAATCCATGAAGAAAAGTCAAAGCAAGTCAATAACCAAATTGAAGTACACAACTTGAGGGGGGGGCAGGGTAGGAATAGTCAGGGAGGGGGGCGAACCCCAGAGATCACAGAGATGTGAAATTTATATATAAATAAATTAGAAAAAAAAAACAAAACTGAGATACCCAACCGAGGATCTGGTGCACAGAAAACATTCTACACAAAATGTGTCTAGAACTTCTCATTAGTGAGTAAAATTCACATTTCTGAATAAACTAGAAATGCTCAAAAAAAAAACCTTAAAAGCTATTTTTCTTTATTTAAATATGTAGTACATATTAATCATCTTTATAAACTTACAAAAATAAGCTTTTTCAAGTCATAGGAAGCTGAAGATCCCACTTTCTATAGCTGATCAGCCCAAAGCTCAGATAATCTATTTCTCCAAATCCAAAATCTGTTTGGGTCAGACTCGAAGCTACTTTTCCTGACTTCTAATTCTAAACTGTTCATCAAACTCTCTCACATTCATTTCAGAATAATCCATATTAAATAATTTGTTGGGTTCCACTTTTACATTTTGAATAACCCAAGACAATTTCTAAATTGTCTTGATAAATAGAACACAGTTTTACTTTCTATTAACACATTCTCATTTTTGCTTTTATACAAAAATTATAGTCAATTTGGGGCATTGAGATATATGTATTGGCCAAATTATTTTTATTATTGCTCCTAAAACAATTGATGGTAGATTACAACAAAAGTTAAAAATACATTACATGCCATTAAAACAGGAAAAACAATAAAGGGCAGATAGTGAATCTGAAATCAGATTTATAATGATTACCAGTTAGAATATAATAAAAACTTGAGTCTCTTAGAAATTGAGCCACATAGACAACATGATGACTATGACAATATCATTATTAATTTGTGGAGTAATAAGAAAACACAATGCAATATTTAATATAAATGAAAAGAAACTTGGTTATCTTGTTATATGGGCTATCAGGGTTTTTTTTAGAAAATAAATGCAGTAAGTAATTTTAGAAAAAGACAATATATTATGTTACTATTTTTAAAGTTTTCCTTTAATAAAAAGCAATGCATAAATTGTACATTTTTTATGGAGAGTTTTAAACATAATACACTGGGGCAATATATAATTCAGGTAGCTTTCAGATATATATATATTTTTTAATTTTAAGATAAAGAAGTTAATGATGGGTGTTGGAAAACCTAATGAGTACTTAGTGTGTTTTATTTTAATGTTCATTTTATTTTTTAAAATTGAGTTAGGATTGGTTTACATTGTTGTTTTCATTACAGAAGTGTAGGATAACACATTCAGGCAGGCATTATTACTACAATGCACCAACCACCAAAGAACTCTTAGTTACTACCATAGACCTACCCTTTTCCCATCCTTTCTTTCTTTGAATAGTATGAGAAGATATCTAATTAAAAATAAAGATGTTGTGATTTTATTCTTAAGTACAATAACACTTCCGTATTGTGCCAATATCTAAATTTAAGAATATGATTAGCAAGGTTGTCAGTTATAGAATTCAGAAGATCTGACAAAAATATATGGCTGATGTACTTGTCCATTGGTATACATATAGAAATTTTGATAGAAGGACCAAGACTTTCTGAAGAAACATAGAAATCTCTTCAAATGCTTAAATAAGTACTTTATAGCAGTCTCCCTTTATTATAAACCTAACAATATAAACTTGAACTTTTGGTATATCAGAAATCAGAATTGTATTTTAGAACTTGAAAGATAAATTTAGTATTCCAGAAACCTACCAGCCACTTTATAACTAGTTTTATTATCACTACCTTTCTACATGTGTTTTTTGAAATTGATTTTTAAGACTGATGACAAATCAATAACTATTTAAAAAGTCACATATTATTCTTACATTCTTAATATGTGAAAGTGTAACAGTGAAAATTAGCCCTACAACATGTTAGACAAGGAGGCCCGGAATGGCACTTTCAAAGAAGGAAAAAGAATACAAACAATAACAATAATCCTAAATTATGGGAAAACCTCTAGAAAAACTCAAACGAAGGAATTTCAATAATTAAACATATGGCCTTCTAACACAGTAATATGTTTAATCAGTGTATTCAGTGGGATTGTGATTTTCTAGTGACTTCTAATATTCTATAACCATGGTGTAATAATCTAGGTGAATTTTTCAATCAGTCACTGGTGCATTTTTGTACTGTAATTTTCTTAATTCATGTCAGAGACATTTGTTTTCAAATACCACTAGTTATTGTAACTAATGACAATGTGACACATCAAACCACTTTTGAAAGGTAGGGTACTTATAAGTGACATAGAATATGCACTTTTGCATATTTTGTTATTTTTTCAGTTTTTTTTTCCTTTTTAAATCTGTTATTATATCTGCTGCTTAATCTAGTTTTTGTTTTCTTTTTTATATTTCCTCCATAGGTCCCCCTCATTTAGCCCCCCATACCTCCCCTACACACACATATTCAGGAGTACATGATGTAATGATGTTAATAAGAGGAGTGTCATGGAATATAAAGCCCTCTTTCCCTCCATTACTCTTATTAATCTATTATGCATCCTCTTACTATAACTCAGTATCTGAATTTCCCTGACAGAAGACAAAGCCAAATCAAACCAAAACCAGATAAAAGCTTCCTATGACAAAAATAACTGAACATATTATGCTGGAGAATAGTATCTTCCTCCTGAATCTCCAAAAAAACATCAGACTATAGAATTCTTTAGTCTGATAAATAACTTAAAGTTAATGAACATCCTGTATTCTATTGATTTATTCCTCTACTTGACTTCATTACTCTGTCTACACACATTTGAACACATACAACCTTGTAACCACTGCCCTGGGTAGACATGCTAGAATGAAACATACCTTATCAACCAGAGTTCTTTCTATTCTCTAGTATGAATAACATACTAGCAACTATTAGCACACTAGAAACCATCCCAGTCACCATTAATTATAGTACTTCAATCTCACTAGTTAGTCCAATTTAGGATCCACTATAAATGTCCATTTTATTTTCATTAAGAAGCAACATTGTGGTGTCATTATGAGGATTCTGCAATTGTGTCAGGATATAGAGTTGTGACCATGACTCTACAAAAAATGTCTGTTTTGATGATATCTCAGTTTCAGTAACCATCATTTAGTATCCTAAGACTCTGAGCCTATTTTATTTTCATCTGAATATTGAGTTGGTGTAGGGTGAACTTCGTAATGACTCATAGTGAAAGCCCACTATGTTTGATTTTCATAGATTATAAAGGAACGTAATACATTTTTCTCTTTAAGAAATGATATTGTTTTTCAAATAGAGGAAAAGTTTTTAGAATGTTATTCCCAAGAAGCAAAAAGATAGTGTCCTCAATTATTTCTCTCATAATCTGTATTAAACATAATTTTCTGTTGTTTTGTAAGAATAGATAATATTGTATAGCTTATTGATATTTGCCAGGAATTGTGACTTCTTATCTATTGTCCACTATCTTGTAGAGAAAAAAGGAACTAGATCCTGAGTGTGTGTGAATTTCTGTAAAAATGGAAATTTACCAAATAAATATTTACAAGAAATGCTTGTATCATCTCAAAACTACTTTCGCCTTTTTTTTCTCCGCATAAGTATACACACACACACACACACACACACACACAATCGCTAATTAAATTTACTTTGGAAACCACAAAGGATCCGACATTCTACTTCAATAGAACCAAAATATCTTCTTATAAACAAAAAAGTTGAATGTCTTTCACATAGTATCCTATGCAAAATCTGTTAGAATAAATTCCTAAAACTATCATAGTAAACCATATAATCATTCCCAGATCATGTTTTGAGTAGTTCAAAAATCAAGACTGTTCAGTGTAAGTTTTGCTTGACATTGATACATGCAATACGCTGTTACCAGCCATTTGGAAGGTTAAATATTTAATGTGACAGGACAGTTGACACAAAAAATACAGATTTTGAAGTTCCCTCAGCAAATAGAAGAAAAGGCTATAATGGGTACATAGTTTTGTAATGTAGCAATTGCTTCCAATTAGTAAGGGGTATTTTTTCAATTTGTTTCCATCACTCTTGGTTGTGTTGATTCTGAGGTCAAGAATCTGTTATCATGTTCCAGCTTATACCTGACTGGATCCATTCATTTAAGTCCCTTCTTTTCATTTTTATTTAAGCCCTTTCTTCCAGGCATTTATATTGTAACTTCCACCTTGGAAATTCATTGGCTATCACCCAAGATTTCAAATAACTGATTTTCTTCACTCTGTGTTTACCCATATTGCTTGTTCTTTTTTTAAATATAAATTATTCTGTTTTCTTAAAAAGTTCTAGGTTTATATATATTCTTTTCTTTTATTTGAACTTATATTTTTATTATGAAGACTAAATTGAAAATGACTTACAGAAGATTCTTTCCATTGCCTTATGACTTCACATGTAGCTTTTAACAATATTATTGAAAACTTATGCTCATAAGTATCTTCTTTTGCTGCCAAGAATTTTATATTTCAAATGTACTACTCTGATTTCATTTTCTTTTTTTTTTTTTTTTACATATGATGGATAGAAAACTTCTTTGTGAAGGTATTGAAATTTACTTGCTGTTTTGCCAAAGGGGTTTTATGATGAAAAAGATTATTTAAGTTGCATATTAATGTAAAAGTCACTGCAAGAATAAAAATCTGCTAAATAAAGGTTTTCACTCTGTTTTGCCTCAGGATTTTTTTTCACAGCATAAAAAATGTTGATACATTATCTTATAAAATTGCTGTTTGCAATGATACAAATTAATAGAATAGATTTATCATTTTATCAAGTCATAGAAACAAGTACCCTCCTGGGAAATAGGACTTATCTCTGAATTAAGGCAATTAAAATTATGCCAGTGAACCACACAACCTTAGTCTTGTGAGGTTATTTAATATTGCTTCTGGTCATATGAAATACATTTTTAATGAGTAGCATAGAGGGATGGAAGTACTTAAGGATATAAAGACTTCATGGTAAACATCACTTTGAATCCCTGTTAAAGTACATATCACATCAAAAGTAATCCTATTACTCACTTCTGATAGGAAAGTTATGCTTGCACAATTGGAGCACTTTCTTGAGTAAGATCTTATATAATAGTCCAAGTACAATGTAAGGAACTAATTGTTTCATTGTTTACTACTGGTAAGCATTTCCTTTTTTATAATAATTCTGTATGGAAGCATTTTAATTAATGAGTTATGTGTCCAAGTTGTTTATAAATTTTTAGGCATATGTCTTCATATAATTGTAGAAATGTGCTTCTTTTACATTTTAGGGGAAAGTTACAACTATTTTTATTAGTAATTATTCTAATTATCCTGCAGCATTTTTGGATGGTTAAAAAAATTGGATGAGTAATGTATATTGATTTAAAACACCCTAAAAGTGATAATACTTGATTTTTCATAATGGTTACTATCATACATTTACTGATTTAGAAAGATAAAGATAAAGACATTAAAATCTTTTTTTTTTTTTTTTTTTTTTTTTTTTTTTTTTTTTTTTTTTTTTTTTTTTTTTTTTTTTTTTTTTTTTTTTTTTTTTTTTTTTTTTTTTTTTTTTTTTGAGAGTAGGTCTCACTATTTTTGCCCGTGGAACCACAGGCTCTCTTGCCTGGGGTACCACAGACTCAAGCATCCCCAGCCTCAGCTTCCCAGGTAGCTGGGTAACAGGCACGTGCTACCACGCCCAGCTATATATTTTTTGGAACTAGGTCTCGCTACGGGCCCCAGGCAGGACTTGGACCGCGATCCCTAGCCCCAGCCGCTTCATAGGCTGAAGCTTACAGGCATGAGCACCATGCCCGGCCTTTAGAATCTTTTCATAAGTTTTTCAATAAAAATACCCAAAGTAAATATAAAGTAGCTTGTTCAAAATATAAAGAAATCTAATGCCATTTTTATTCTGTATTGTTTTGATAATAATCATTTGTAGAAAAGATATTACATTATATAATATCAGAAAAGACTTCTGGAGGTTGGACCAGCATGTAAATAAAAAAAAAAAACTCATTAGCAAATAATAATCATTCAGTATATTAATCTTATTCTTTGGATTCCTGCTGAGAGGTCTTAGGGAAATTTCTCATGATGGTGAATTTTATGTCAGTTTGACTGGATCACAGGGTCCCAGTTATTTGGCTAAAATTTATTTCTAGATATGTCTATGAAGGTATTTCTAGATGAAATTAGCATTTAAAATGAATGAATCAGTAAAGCGATATGCCATCAAAATATGAATGAGCATGATCCATTCTGTAGGAGACTTAAATAAAACAAGGAGACAAAGGAAGTATTCATCCTTCATGCCTGACCCTTAACGCTAGGATATGTCTTCACTTGCTTTTCGTTTTCTGATTCCTAGGACTTGAGACCCAGATTGTACTCAGAATCATCTTTAGATCTTAACTTTTCAGATTAAGCTGGGCTTTCCTGCACCTCCAGCTTGAATAACAATTAGTTAAACATTTCAGTTTTCATAGTTGTATGAACCAATTCCCTATAATAAATCTCCTGTATGTAGATCCATTGACTCTGTCTCTTTAGAGAACACTGGCTAATACGTGAGATAAATCTTACCAAGATACAAATACTTTCTCTGTTATTTGAGTTGATAGTAAACGATAGAATATTTAGCTGGGGATAATAGAAACAAGAAAAAAAATTTTGCAAATGACTGTCCCAAAGGCTATTTATATTATGTATTTGTGCATTTGTCTCTCTATATTTACAAACCTTTAACAAAAATCTGCTGAATATTTATTATAAAAAATCAACATGACTCACTAGAAAACAAAAGTTGAAGTTTAATCTACAATGATGCTTTCAACATTCAGCTTTAGAATTTCCCCAACATCATTTATTTAAATAGGCTTTAAAATATATGATACAACATTCTAAGAAGAAATTATATATTTTTAATTTAAAAGCCACATCATTTATTTGGGCTTTGTTAATGAAAACACTTGTATTTTTTTTCCATTCTCTTGTGACATACTCCTTCCTTCCACTCGTTCGCATGAGGTGGAAGCTTATAATTTAAAATTCTGATAGAATCTCCCAAGGCAGGAAATTACTCTCATTTTGTTCCCTTTAGATTTTTGTAAACCTGATTATGATCCATTCAAATTAAACAGATATAAAGGAATAATACCATCACTGTGAAAGTCAAAATTACAGTTAAATGATAAAAAGTGTCACTGCCTTATAGTGTTTTTGTAAGAAAAATAGAAAGCAGTGCCCTATTTTGGTGAGCCTATTGTGATATTATGAATTAAATACTTAAAACATTTTTCAAGACTAAATTATAAATATTGCATGCAGAGATACTTTGGTATATTCAAGAACTTCTCAATTGATATATTCCCCATTAAAGAGTTCTCTTAGCTTAGTTAGAAAATAATGCTGTTCAAAGAGAAGTTTCAGAAAAACATTCTACTGAATTATTAATGGAAGCCATCCCTTAAATGAATGGGGCAAAAGAGGAATAGAGGAAAACAGAAAGGAATGTTTAAGAGATTATGATTTATTGTGACTTAGAACATTTTGTGATGCGACTTTGTCTGTTCTTCTATCAACAGAAGTAGTCTAACTCCACATCTGTGAAATTTGAGTTTGATCATGTGACATACTTCGGTTACTGACATGTGTATGAATGTGAAACGTTTGTTTATGAATGGGTTACAAGTAGAGATTTGGAAAATCCTTGTTCATCGGTTCATACCTTTTCTAATTGCTTTTGGAACATAACTACAATAACAAGTCTGAAAAAGTATATTTTCAATTGATTTTAAAAAGGAACACGTATGGGATTTTAAAAATTGCATTCTGCTTTAAGAGCAGAAACTATGTGAAATAATCAAAGTGAAAACTGTACTACTACTAAAATAAGACATAGAAATATAGAGTGCAGTTAAAATTGTTAGACTAAAGGGAAAAATAAAATTATCTCTTGGGAAAGACCGGCAGACATGAAAATATCTGATAAGTAAAATATCAAAAGAGACTTTATTTAGTAACCACAGTGGACACTACTGAAGCTGTTCTAAGGCAATGAGACAACAAATATAATAAGTAGACAAAAGAAATTGTCCTGGAATTGTGAGCAAAGAACATTTTCTATTTGATTTTGATCTTTATTTCACACATATATTCAGGAACAGGCAAATTGGAGAGTTATAAAAAGAGTCTCAAATGTATTTTAAAAACTAAGGTTCCAATGTATGAAGGATTAAAGGATATAAGTGCAGGGATCTTGGTTAAAGATAAGTAAATGAGAATAAGAGAGTAGTTTTCAAATTCATGAAAGGCATGGGAATATATTTTAAAACTTTTTATATTTATTTTGGCACTTAGTATTCTTTGAAAACTGTAATCCACATTCTCATTAAAGAGATGGCAATTTTCTCCATATATATAGGGAAATGCATAGAAACAACTTCTGAAATACAGTTGTAGTCCTTAAAAATGCACAGAAAGATTATGTATTTAAAATTTTAAACAAGAATTGGGTGGAGATGACAATACAATCATATTATTTTTGTTACAGCAGAAGACAATTTTTCTAATTGCTACTATTGGATATATTTATTTCCACAGTTTGTTCCCAAAAGGTGTATAATTATATTCCGTATCATACATGGAAATCAAATCAAATAAACTAGAAATAGATGCTCAAAATATAGTGCACCAAAAATCTTAGTTAATATAGTTGTTGTAATTAAGTATTAATATTACCTTTGAATTTTCTGTTACCCAAAACAACACTTCAAAAAGCCATATTAAATATTTTGTAGTCAAATGAGTCATGCATCAGAAGAGATAAAAGGAAGTTAGAAAATCCAGAAAGAAGGTTCCTTAAACCTCCACTAAATTTCTCATCTGATTTTATTAGAGTTTTATTCTAACACTGCAGAAAAACTATTTAACATTCTCAGCCTCATTTACTGGCCTGAACAAGTTATTTTATCTCAGGCAGATGTTTTTGGATAGTTCTTTGATGCTGTAACTTGAACTCCAATGAGAATTGTTCTTACCCGAGTTAATAAAATATCCTTATTTGCAATATGTCCTGTGATGCTTTTTTATTATTTATTTCCCACAATAACAGCAGAGGGAACTTTTAAGCTCAAATACCACTGTGATAAATATTAATCTTCTGGGGAAAAGGTAGAAATAGTAGAATTTTGGAGGTGAAAAGGCTGAAATTCCCTGAGAATTTAGGGTAAAAATGATAAATTAGATATTGCCTGAATAGGTAGACAATATATAGACAGTTTAAATATGCAAAAATGTTAACATGTGAGACATTAACATGTCTGTTAACAACGAAACATTAGTATTTCTTTATATGCCATTACTGATCACTTGTTACTATGATGATTTATGATTGGTTTATGCTGTGATTTGACATTGAGAAATGTTACTTACAACAGTGACAATTGCTTCCACAGAGCCTAGGCTATCCAGCCAAAGGAATTACATCATTTTTACACCATCCACATGCCATGGTTCCTTGTCAGTTTCCTTTCCATCTTTTCATTGTCATGATCATTATTATGAGTTATAAACCTTTTACCAATAATTTGAATGACCTCAATTCCTCTCCACATTTTTCTTTAGTGCATGATATGTTCATTTTACTTTTTAACATCTTTCACATTTTAGTAAAGTAGTTATTTAAAAGGCATGCAGCGCTGGAAAAGTAAATTACTAGGGTAAAGGGCATTTCAAGATGATTGAAAATGAGACTGAAAAACTGTTGCTTTTTCAGTTTCACAGCTAGAGTTACTGGAAAGGTGTTACAAATGAAATTTAACAGAATATATGTATATATATATTCTGAAACAGAAATATATATATAGCATATATGTATACTGCATATATATATATATATACTGCATATACATACATATCATATATATCTATATATGCCACCATTTCTGTTTCGGTGTACCTTTCTTTAATGTTTTTATATTGTATTACTTAGAGTGAAATCTGAAATAAATAATGCCATCTGGGCATATTATTAATAGTTTGAGAAATTTATAATAAGCAGGCATTTGTTTGAAACTCCCCACTTAAGATTTTACTGAAAATGTGTATGTCTTTTTCAAGGCTTGCTGATATCCTTTAATCTGTTTACTAATGGTAACTAATTTCATGCACATATTTCTATAAGTTACATAGACATGTATCATCCACAGTTAATTTTATCAGCCAATAATCTTGTTAGGATAAGACAAGAGAAATTAATATTTTGCAAAGCAAATTTTACCTGGCCATAGCCAGTGATCAAATGTCTGCTTTTAGAATAGTGTGACAGTTATCAATAACTGCCTATCTTTAATACTTTTAGATTCTTATTACTCCCTTTTTTCCCCAAAATGCAGTATACCTAACATGATTCATCCTTTGTTTTTATAACTTGAAATTTTTTACAAAAGAGGATTTTTCCTTTTTCTCAAAACATAAAGATTTATATCATGTTAGATTAAAAAATAATAATTTGAAACTGAGAAAAAGTTCCAAAATTGATGTATTTTATTAAGCTATTTTTATAAACATTCATTCCATTATTTGCTCAGCTTACTCTCTTAAACAGGTCTTTGTGAAAAGTGGGCCAACTGGGATATTTTCTGAGAGACACGGAAAAATGCACTCCCAACAACACATCTGAACCATACATCAGTTATTTTTTTTGAAACTTTATTCCTTTGCTCTTAATAGGATACTATTCTAAAATAAATAACCATATACGAGTTCTAATTCACATTTTTTATTGGCTGACAGTTTCTTTCAATAGCATAACTATTGATATGTGCAAGTATTCTCAATATTGTCTCATTTTGTCTTCATAATATTTGGCATTATTTTATACTTTTTTTTGCAGCAAAGAAGATGGATTAAAAAAGAGTGTAAGTAACATATCTATATTCATTCAGGGAAACAAATAGTGTTGGGTCAGTAGAGACATTTTCTCTCATAGAAAAGGAAATGGCATGAGAAATGAGGAAGCCATGAGGGTAAGGAACACAGAGAATAGAAAAATGCAGGGGAAGTGAGAAAACGTGCTAAAGACATTTTAAACTATCCCATTTGATTCTGATTCAGTGTTACAGGTGGCACAGGTTTAATCTCTGTGTATTTGTCAAGACTATAATTTTAACTCAGAGCATATAAACAAAATTTAAAATCTTGAGTCCAAGTGAATTAATCTATGTAAGACCTTAATGTGTCTGAAGTTCAAATTCAAGATGATAATAATTAATTTTAAAATGACTCTCTTCTATTATGATACTCTTAATAGAAATTTTTAATGACTTTAAAAGACACAAGAAACATGTTACTATTAGGAAACTTCCTTAGATCATCACATGGTACTTTATATACGGGTAAAAAATAATCTGTGATTCTCCAAACAAAGTTATATAAATTACAAGCAGCAGATTGTGTATTTGCAAAACACTGCCCTCAAAATATGCTAGATTGTTTTGTGCAGGAGAACTAAATTTCTTAAATATATTTCAGTCTAAAAGGTATCAGTACATTAAAAAAAAAGTCATTTGAAAGTTTTGTCTATACTCCCACTATATTACAGCAAATTATAGCAACTGTTAGCAACTGTAGTTTTATGATGAGTCTAAATATTTTCTCCCTTACCAAAGGTCTTGGGAGTCTGACATATTAACTGCTCTATTATATATCAACTGAGATATCACAAAGTGCAGACTGCAATGAATTTAGCTTAACAGTTGCAGCATTCTGTTTTCAGAGGTTAGCTCATTCATCTTTCCTTCTAATGGCACAAAACACATTTACCTCATTTCAATAGACCAAGTATTTTCAAAATGGAGTCCATGGATGAACTGTAAATTCCCTGAAATTTTATGAAAAAATTGTGGATCCAAGTGAAATTTTATAGAGAAGTATTTAAAGAGCTTATTTCTTTTAAATGGATTCACTTTCTCTTTATATAATATTTGCATGGAAATAAAAATAAGATTTTAGTTGTATTCACATTTCTTTATCTCCTTTGTAGATCTCTTACTTATTTTTTTTTTAATCCAACACTGAAATATCTTTTGCCAATCTAAGAGACATTGATGTTTAAGGAGAAGATTTTTAAATACATCCTGATAGGCTATGGAGTAGATTTTATTTTATTGCCAAGAGAAGCAAGAAGAGAGCCTTCAATGATATTTCAACAGAGTAAAATTTGGTGTTTTCTTATTTTTTACAGAAACCACTATTTTTTAAAGACAGTTCTGTAGACTCTAGTAATGTCACCAATAGCCTTTTAACCTCTGATTTTAGTCTTCATTGGTGGCAACTCTTTTTATATTTTGGAATAAATCTGAATTACAGCTAAGCACAGAATTAATCTTTTTTTATTGAGGGGTAAGAGTTTACTTACACAATCACAGTACAATAAAAATATTTGAAATCACATTTTTTTAGGATAGCTCATTTTAATTGTCATGTTTCCCAAATGGAATTTTCTTACTCTTTTTATACCCCTAATTCAACTGACACTCTTACAAATATTTGTACCTCACAAAGAATGACAAGTTGAGAATACAAAGAGCAGACTAGAATAAAAATATTTCCCTCTTTATATTGTAAGGAATATTTTAATCAAGTAAGTAACCGGTTGAGAATGGGAATTATAATTAAATAATCATTTGCTATAACCTCCCGTTTCTAAGTTCCTTTTCAAAAGCTAATTGAACATAAAATGTCATATTCTAAAAGCCACCAAACTCAGAATACTTAAAATGTCAACAACAGAGATAAGGAAATTTTTTCCTCATTCCTTTTCATCCCTTATTTGATAACCACAAAAAGCTTTGGATATATTTTAAAAGATAATGCACCAGAGCTTTGATATAAGCCATCTCATTAAATACAAATTCTAGTTATGCTTTAGTTTAACACAGAAAGTGGCTGAACTGACAATGTCATTCTTTTCTGAGCCAAAGAGTTCAAACAAGATGTGACCAAATTATTCTTTGAACTTTCAAGGACCTGTTCTGTTAGAATTTTCTGTACTGAGTAAGGCAGAAATAATGCATTGTTCATGCAACATTTTCAATATTCCACACAAGGGAAAGACAAAACAGGAAAAAAATATGAAAAGATTCAGCCAAATTATACTTTAGACTATTTGAAGAAGAGAAAGGACTAAGAATATATAAATGATACATGTGATACAATATACATTACCATTTTATTTTCTTCCTATTTAACATTTGAAGTAGTGATTTTCTTGCTTTTAAGATTAGTTCTTGAAACATTTTTTTGTTATTATTGTTGCTTGTGTTAATGATTCTTCAATGGAGAGGCATTTTGTATTTATATATATTATAACTAATACTAGAATAAACTAAGAGTAAAGTATTAGTCCAATAGTAAATGTATATTTAAATATATCAACTTCTTTAACTCACATAATGACCTGAGTTAGGTGCTTTTATCAATCTTGATTTTACAGAAAGAAATTTGAGATCTAAGGGTATCCATTAGATTCTGAAAGTAGAATTTGAATCCAGCCAATATTGCTTTGACAGATTCTTAACAATTCTTAGGCAATACTGTCTCTCCATATACTATTTTTCAAATATGACAAGTAAGTTGTGCAAGTTGTTTACTTAAAATTGTTTTTACTATAAGTGTGTTATAAATTTAGTAAATTATTTAACATTTTTCTGACCAGATTTAGAGCCACACATCATATAAAAGTCACATTTTTTTAAAATATCAAATAATTTATTTAAATATAAATTTCACATCTTTGCAATTCCCGGGATTCACCCCCCCTACCCTCCCTGATCATTCCCCCTCTGTCCCACCCCTCTACCTGGAGTTGTGTACTTCAATTTGATTGTTAGCTTTTTGTTGTTGTTGTTGTTGACTTTTCTTCATAGCTTTTTGTTTATCTTTCCCAAATCCCATATAATAGTGAAACCATTTGGTGTCTGTCTTTAT
>PVHY01003067.1:24573-71010 GCA_004024945.1 Uropsilus gracilis
GTGCAGGTGTCCCTTTGTACCCATACTGAGGTCTACTTTGGGTAGATTCCCAAAAGAGCGATTGCTGGGTCAAAGGGTAGTTCCATTTTCATTAGTTTGAGGGTCCTCCACACCGCTTTCCATAGTGGCTGGACCAGTTTGCATTCCCACCAGCAGTGTAAGAGCATTCCTTTCTCTCCACATCTACACCAGCACTACTTGTTGTCTGTTTCTTTAATGTGGGCCATTCTCACTGGTGTAAGGTGGTATCTCATTGTGGTTTTGATTTGCATTTCCCTTATTGCTAGTGACATTGAACAATTTTTCATGTGCCTGTTGGGCATTTGTATTTCCTCTTTGGAGAAGTGTCTTTTTAGTTCTTCTCCCCATTTTTTGCTTGGGTTTCTTGTTTTGTTTTTGTTTAATTGTGTAAGTTCCTTGTGGTATTTGGTTATTAAACCCTTATCACTCTTGTGGAGGGCAAAAACTTTTTCCCATTCTGATGGGCTTTTTAGTTTTTTCTGTTGTCTCTTTTGCTGTACAAAAGCTTTTTGGTTTGATGTAGTCCCATTTGTTTATGTTTTCCTTCATTTTTTTTGCCATCTGTAGATGTTTCTAGAAAGGGATTTCTGAATTGTAATTCATGGAGGATTTTGCCCAGGTTTTCTTCTATGTATGTTATTGTTTCGGGTCTGACATTTAAGTCTTTTATCCATTTTGAGTTGGTTTTTGTGCATGGTATGAGGATGTCTTGGTCCATTTTTTTCCAGTTTTAGTCTAATTTTCCCAGCACCATTTATTGAAGAGACTATCTTTGTTCCAATGTAAATTTTTCCCTCCTTTGTCGAATATTAGTTGACTATACATGTGTGGTTTTATTTCCAGGCACTCAATTCCGTTCCATTGGTCTGTTTGTCTGTTGTTGTACAAGTACCATGCTGTTTAAATTATTATGGCTTTGTAGTATAACTCCAAGTCTGGAATAGTTAGGCCTCCATTCTCTCTCTCTCTCTCTTTTTTTTTTTTTTTTGGCTAGGAGGCTTTTTGATATTTGAGGTCTTTTGTTATTCCATATGACTTCTGTAATTGTTTTTCTATCTCTTTAAAGAATGTCCTTGGAATTTTTATAGGTATTACATTGAATCTGCAGATTGCGTTGGGAAGGATGGTCATTTTGATGATGTTAGTTCTTCCAATCCATGAACAGAGGATGTCTTTCCATTTCCTTATGTCTTCCTCTATCTCTTTTAGCAGTGTTTTAAAGTTTTCTTTGCATAGTTTTTTATGTGTTTTGTTAAGTTTATTCCCAGGTATTTAATTGTTTTGGGTATGATGGTAAATGGGATGACTTTTTAAATTTCTTCTTATTCTTCTTGTCTTTTTGCGTATAGAAAGGCTACTGACTTCTGTGTGTTGATTTTGTAAATGGCTACCTTACTGAACTGTTTTATCATTTCAAGAAGTTTTTCTGTAAATTTTTTGGGGTTCTCTACATAAAGAATCATATAATCTGCATATAATGATAGCATCAGTTCCTCTTTTCCTATTTGTATCCCTTTTATGTCTTTCTCTTGCCTTATTGCCCTGGCTAGAACTTCCAGTACAATATTAAAAAGCAGTGGAGAGAGTGGACATCCTTGCCTGGTCCCAGACCTTAATTGGATTGGTTTTAGTTTTTCTCCATTTAAGATGATGTTTACTGTAGGCTTGTCATAGATGGCTGTTATTATGTTGAGGTATGTTCCTTTGATTCCCAATTTTTCAAGGGTTTTTATCATAAATGGATGCTGAATTTTGTTGTATGCTTTCTCTGCATCTATTGATATGATCATGTGGTTTTTTTATTATTATTATTGATGTGATGGATTATGTTAATTGTTTTCTGGATGTTGAACCATCCCTTTGCCCCTGGCCCTTGGAATAAATCCCACTTGGTCTTGGTGAATAATGCTTTTTAAGCATCGTTGGATTCTATTTGCTAGGTTTTGTTTAAAAATTTTTGCATCCGTGTTCATTAGGGAAATTGGTCTATAGTTTTCTTTCTTGGCGTTGTTCTTATTTGGTTTTGGTATGAGTGTAATGTTTGCTTCATAGATTGTGTTTGGGAGCTTTCCTTCTTTCTCAATTTTTTGAAAAAGTTTTAGTAGAGTAGGTTTTATTTCCTCTTTTAAGGTAAAAATATGGAATGCTTCATGAATTTGCGTGTTATCCTTGTGCAGGGGTGATGCTAATCTTCTCTGTATCATTCCAATTTTAGTATATTTGCTGCTGAAGCAAACACAAAGTCAAATCTTTATTTTAACACTGACTACCTATCTATTAACACTGACTACTAAGATGAAGATAGTTCAAAAATACTGGGTTAATAAAATAAATTTCATCTCTTTAATTTTACCAATGAGACATTAACATTTTTAGTTTAGATGCTATTTGCATTAAATTTTACACTGAAAATGATATTAAATACAACTTTACATCATATTATTTCTTCTGGTATTTTAAACATAATCACATTTCTCAGATGAGGAAGAGTAATGTATGAATGATCATCCATTTTTTCATGTCATAAGCTTTCTTAGAGAAGATTGAAACTTTAATACAAATGTGGCAGCCAACAACAAAAGGCTCATTCTCCTACCAGAATCTCTGCCACTATCTATTTCCAGTTTTGGCTAATCAGAGATGGTAAATATTTGTCCTGAATTGTTTGTATATGAAATTTCAGCCCTAGAGGCAGGAAAAGATAAATGATTGACAAATTGTAGATCACTTGTCCAAATTTTGATCATTACTAAGAATGTGGTTAAGTAAATGGATGAATCTCTAATTAACCCCTGTTTCCTATAGGATTGTAGGATTGTTCTCAAGAGTAACTTGAGAAGAAACTATAAACAAAACAAGACTGATACAGCATCTACCTGTTATTTTAGTAAGAATTTCTCTTCTTGCCAGCTGTAGCATGGTTTAAATAAACCTGCTTAGCTTGCCTTTTTTTTTATTATTTTTTTGGCAGGAGGAGGATCCATACTCTTTGAAGACATAAAAATTAGATAAAATGAATAATCAATATAGTAAAAAATGTTAAAGGTAACACTGTGGGTAAAAGAAAATAGTGATAAGACAATTTGACATTCAAATAAGAAAATTTTCTCCTTGGTTGATACACTGGGTGTCTTGTATATATCTCCCTTTAAATTTTAGAAAATTTTAAATCAAAGCTTATATTTCTTTTGTTCATAGTAACTCCAAGAAGAGCAAAAAATATAGTGTTACTGTGTTCCTTTAAAAAAACCTGTTTTCTAAGGAGAAAAGAGATTCTGTTGCTGAATAAGAGCATCTATCATAGTTTAAACAGAATTCCAGAAATGACAGGTACCTTATTTAGATAAGGTGACACATTACTGCTTCCTGTCCCCTCCTTTTTCTCATATAGAGATATCTGTATAGAGACAAAATGACTCTATCAGACCAAGTAAGTATCAAAGTCAGGCCTCATCTTTGGAGTTATACATTTCATATCCCCTTGAATTCATCTTCTAACTATTTGAAGGACATTTGAAGTGGATTTCTGGTTTCTATTGGTTACTTTGAGTGATAATGCAGACTGAAATTATTTTTGGTGAAATGTTATTGGCAGAAATTGTAGTACATCTGAAATGCAGCTACAGATTGTTAAGAATTTGGATTAAAAAGGAATGACTAGCTCAGAATGTCAATGCTCACTATTCAAAATACATTTCACATCTGTCTAAAGTTCTAATTCACAATGAATTTCATATATGGCATGAGGATAGTTCATTCCTGGTGATGGATACATAATATTTATTTGTAGCAAGAAATTCAACATTTCATTATTTGTTTAATAAAATGTTACTAAGCATTTATTTTTTCACTCTGAAGCTCATTGTTTATGCTGATAAGAATTGATAATAATAGTAGTTAAATAAATTTTTAAGCATTTTTAATGTGTAAATACAAAACTGATACTGGGAAAGTGAAAAAAAGAACAAATGAATAAAAATGCCTGAGACCATTTATTCAGATTTTAAAAAAGCTGCTTAGATCATATGTGGGAGAATACTCATCTTTATATATTTAGTTAATTACCTATGAGGTTTGATTTGAGGGTTAAGAAGAGACATGCTAATGCTCACATGACAGCCTTACTGGCCTTGTTCACTGTCACGGAATAAAGCCATTTTCTAATTCCTTCTTAAATGTATGGATTTTTACATGGAAAATCAACAATAATTTTTAATATAAATACTTGAGATTTGCAAAGAGTTAAATTTTGAAGGAAAACACACTAGTTTTTCAGTTTTTCTTTTAAATGCTAATGTTATTATTCATATTGATCCATACAGTTAAGAAAAATCAAAGAAGAAAACAATCATCCATTTTCCTAGATACAGTTAGTCATTGTCAATATATTTTTATTTTTTATTTTATTTTATTTTTTTTTTTGAGACTAGGTCTTGCTATTTTTGCCTGTGGAACAGCAGGCTCTCGTTGCCTGGGGTACCACAGACTCAAACAATCCCCAGCCTCAGCTTCCCAGGTATCTGGGATGACAGGCGCGCACCACCACCACCACGCGCAACACCACCTGTTGTGGATGTGAGGAATAAAAGGAGCACTTTTATGCTCCTGGTTGGAATGCAAACTTGTCCAACCACTATGGAAAGCTGTGTGGAAGACCCTCAAGCTGCTGAAATTGGAACTACCATTCAATCCAGCAATTCTACTCTGGGAATATATCCAAAGGATACCAAAACACTAATTCAAAAAGATACCTGTGCTTGGATGTTTGTCGCATCATTATTTATTATAGTTGGGATATGGAAACAACGCAAATACCCCAAAACCGATGAATGGTATATGTACACAGTGGAATTCTATTCTACAATCAAAAAAGACAAAATTGATACATCTGTGATAACAATGGACTTAAAAGAGTCATGTTGGCAGAAATAAGCCAGAAAGGGTGAAAAAAATATATTGGATGATCTGACCTATATACAGGATATAGGAACAGCAAACAAACAAAAAAGAAGTAAAACTGAAAACTAACAAACTGTCAACAGAACTGAAGTATAAATTCAGGGGAGTGGGGTAATATCAGGGGAGGGATGGGCACAAGAGATTAAGATGATATTTCATAGTGATGGGTGGTGGAAGAACCTTGGGGTATACAATGATGTAAAAAATATGTACATGTGCAATCAAATTTTTAAAAAATGAAGAGAAAAAATTTAAATAAAAATAAAAATAATATAATTTAAAAATCAGAAAAGTTTGGTACTATTACTTTTCATTACTTTCAAAAATAGTCATTAACTATTCATACACTACATTATCTTTTATTTGCATCTTTGCACTTTCTGAATGTTCTAGCCTCTTTTTTTTAAAGTATAGTAATTGCAACTAAGTTATTTTTATCTACATATTTGAAAACTTGAATTTTAGTGGTACCTACTTTGGTTTTTAATTTATCATTTCATTAATATTGTCTAGTCTATTTCATTTGGCCTTTATCCTGTACTTATTTTGAATTTAACATTTATCATTTTATTATACAACATGAGTTAATTTAAAAAATATGATCTATAGATTTAGCATAATGAAATTATAGCAATCTTCTTTGTAGCAAGCTGATTCCTACCCAATTTTAAAATTTACTTAGTAGCTACATAGTCATAAGTGTATGACATTGGCAAAAGCATGAACAAATACATCAGTGGGACAGAATAGTTTAGACATAGATTTACACAAAGATTATCAGCTGATTTTTGACAAATAAATTGTAATAGTAAAAAGGTAATCTTTTTTAAAAATAGCATTGAAGCAATTAAAAATTCATATGCAAATAAAAAATAACCTAGAGACAGACATTGCCTCTTTAACAAATATTAACTCAAAATGAGTAATAGACTTAAAAATAAAACTGAAAATTACAATGTATTCTAGAAGAAAATGCAGAAGCAATTCCTATGATTTTAGTGACAATTTTTAGAAACACAGAAGAATGATTCATGAAGGAAAAAAATGGTATGCTGGATTTAATTCAAATTATATTTTCTAATATTTGAAAGATACCTATAAAAGAAGGGAGGAAAAGTCATGGGCTAATATAAAATATTGTAAGGCACATATTTGACAAAGGGACTATTATCCAAAGTATTAAAAAGAACTCTTAAAACTCAAGAACAAAAACAATTTAAACTAAAAATAGTCTAAAAGAGCAAGAATAACACTATACTTCAGAAAACATTTAAATAATTAAATATAAATAAGCACATGAAAGAAAGCTGAGGATCATATAGAACAACTATGTACAGGTTAAAGCATAAGACAGCACCACATGCTAATTACAATGGCTGTAATCCAAAATGTAACAATACAGAATGTTTATAAAAAGGGTATTTTGCATGCCAAACTGGGCATACAGACATTACAGTCATTTTGGAAAAAGTTTAGTGGTTTCTTACAACATTACAGAAAGACTTAGCATATAATCCAGAGTCGTACACAGATAGTCACCTAATTGCTTTAAATACTTTAGTCCATACAAAAACTTCACACCAGTGCTTTACTGCCTTATTCATGATGACTAAAATCCTGAAGTATCTTTCAGAAGGCAAAAACAGAAACAGATTGTCATATATCTACCCAATAAAATAGTATTCAATAATGAAAAGAAATCATTAAGCTATTGAAAACATGACTGAACCTGGATGAGTAGTTTTATGGGTCTGTCTGAAAAAACTGCAAATTAATGATTCCAATAACATGAAATTCTTAATAAGGCAAAACTACAGAGAGGGAAAGTATCAGTTGTTACACATGTTTAGTGGAAGGGAATGGAGGATTGGAATAGATAAGACAGAAGAAAATGTTTAGAATAGTCAAATTATTCTGTATACACCACAAAAGTGAATTTGTGTCACCATACATTTGTCAGATCACTGGAATTTATAGTAGAAAATGTGAAAATTAATATATGCATACATCTAAAAATTATTTAGGGAGCTAAAAAATGGGATGCATAATATAGGAACACTGTTGACTGAATTACAAATGCGTGGATACAACCCCACTGAAGAATAGGAATAATTGTTGATTTTAAATAATTTTGGAAATTAGTCACTACACATATGCATAATAATTATTTAATTGATAAAGCTGTATCTGACAGAGTTGCAGTTAACAATTTTATTACTTCTATACATGTATATTGAAAGTGAACAACTAAGCAAATGAATGGCCTATTATTGGAATCGTATTTTCACTTTTGTTTTTTGAGTTGAAAGAAGCAAGTTTATGAAAGATAGGTGATACATTACAAATACAGAAGACAGGAAAGCAAGACACCCTGCGAAAGCCCAGGGTGAGGTAAGGAGATGACCTTAGTTTCTCACTCGTTAAGTATGAATTTATAGATAATTAAGTGGAGAAAACTAGCAGAATCTGTGTGGTAATGGATTATAGTTAATATCAGCATTACCTTATTTTTAATTTACTATAGATACAAGTATTTATAGAAGTACGTATACATATACACATACATGAACTACTACACACACACACACATATTCTCAGCTGAGAAGTCCTAGAAACATACCTCAATAGCCAAAATACACATCTCCCTGACACCTGATGCTATTCTCTCATAAAAGTATAAAGATTTTTTTGAGAAACGAATGATTCCAGAACTGAAGTAGAAAATATGCAAGATGAGTCTGAAGTATCTTTTAATACTGAAAGTTAAGTGAATACTCAAAAACAAAGCAAAGATACAACACTCACAGCAATAGGAAAACAACTAAGTGATACAGGTACCCATTGAAAGAACTCACAATAGTTAAAGTTGCAAAAAAAATTTAAGCAATAAAGTTATATTTGATTATAAAACTAAATATCTGTAGGTTCTAACAATATGACTATATTATTGGATACATTAAAAATTTTGGGAGATCAGACAAAGCTCCTACAGTGAAGAATTCCCAGTAATTTATGTTGCTGTTTGCCCACATGAGAGTGGAACATAATTTCCACCTCACTAAATATTACTTCCTTTATTCCCTAAAGTAAAGTATTGCAAGGAAGGAAAGGAGCAAATTTTGTTGTGTAGAAACCTGACAAGCACTGACTTCCATGATGTGATAAATTATTTTTATAATATGTTTACTTGATACAATGCGATGAAAATTGTACTTCTTTTCCATGGTTTTCTTTCTCTACATCCATAACTCTACTCATGAAATAAAGAAAAATCATCGAAATCCCAAGAGAAGGACAGTCTTTAAAAAGGGGTACTTCTGAACAGTACCCTTTTAAAAGTGTCAAGGCCATCAAAAATAAGGGAAATTTGAGAAACTGTTACAGCCAAGAGACTAAAAAGTTATGACTGAATGTAACATAATAGCTTAGAAAAATCTTGGAGTCAGAAGATATGAAGAAAAAACTAAGAACATTTAATAAAGACTTTAGTGATGATAATATATTAGTATCAAGTCATTGTAATATATGTCACACTAGTATGGGATGGTAACATGAAAAACTGAGTGTGGCACTTATGGAAACTCTGTATTACTTTGCATTTTTTTTCTGCACCCCCCCCCAAACTGAGCTGAAGACCAAAATTACTAAATAAATAAATTCTTCAGAATACTTGAATTTTAATCATCAATTTCAATTTTTACCATATAATAATTTACTTAATTTAATTGCACAAGTCATTTAGGCCTTTATCTTCTTTCAGGTATTATCACACATTTCTGTATATTTCTTTTCCTTACACTTTTCTTTCATTGATAACACATCATTATTAATTTCTTTTAGTGATATTCAACCTACTTCAAGCTTGATTATATATAGCTTCTCTGAAAATGTCCTAATTGTAATTTATGCAAGGGATTTTTATTGCATGTATATTCTTAAACTCTTAAACTTAAAATTTTGTATATCAGACATAGATTCTACCCTTTTCTGCATTCTACTGTTACTGTTGACATGTCAACTCTCAAGTCTCATAGTTAATTGTTTGTAAATAATGTCTTCCTGCCCTAGGCTACTTTTACAACTTTATATTTACATTGAGGTTTTGCAACTTAAATGGGAAATATCTTTCTGTAGCTTTCTTTTTAAAAATATTCTGCTTAGAATTTACTCTTGATGGATCTGTAGCTTATTTTCATTGTGTTAGTTTTGAATTTTTTTTTTTTTTTTGTCATAATGTTTTCAAATCTATCCTCTGGCCCATTTTACTTTCTTACTTTTTTTTTTCTTTTTAGATATTACTCCATCCTCCCTATTACTGAACTTCTCTTTGTTTTCATAATGTAATGACTTCACGTTGAAGAATTTAAATACTTAGGACTGACCATATGAACATATTAAGTTATAAACTTAATAATATCAATAAAATTAAACAGTAGTATTAAGAATTAAATAATAGTACCTCACTGACCTCTGGAAAAAAAATTAATTTCCCTCTCTTATCTAGGAACTAGTTTATAATCACTGTGCCTAGCTGATAATTTTTCAGGTAATTTGTGTCTCTGCAATAGTAAAACAATAGTAATGCTTTAGTAAACTGGTGACTTGTTTTAGAAACTTTCATATTTAACTGTGGATTCCAAGTGGTTTTAACTTACATTTTCCAGTTACTTTGTCTCTATCTGATCTGTACCCTATAAAATGTACACATACATTCATAGAAAAATCCCACTAGATAAGAAAATTTAATGATGCAGTACTTTCTGAATTAATATTAAAGACATTCTCTTGTTAAAATTGAGTCCACCTTGATAAAAGTTCTCAGCTATCATCATACAGAATGAGTTATTAAATTAAGTGAATAAAAGGAAAATTTTTAGTTAACAGCTTTCACATGATTTCAGAGGTGTGTTTTATTTAATTATTTTTTTCTTTCACAGTATATTTTATTTTTTATCTGCATTATTATAATTTTGCCATTTCACACTTTACCAAGACATATTGCCCCTTCAGTTTGTAAGATACATTCTCCTACTTTCTAACTTAGTACAGATCCTGACAAGGTATTTTTATATGAATGTTCAATACATTCTACAACCACAGATTTTCACAGGAATTTATATAGGTGAGGTTGATTGAAAAGGCACACAAGAGAATTTTAGGTGTAGCTGGTGTTTAAACAGCTGTATGTCATTTCAGAAATTAATTGCACACTTAAAGTTTATGTACCTAACTATATGTAAATTTTACCTTAATTAGAATAAACTCTAGAAAAATGTTGCAATAATTTTGAATAAAAATCATAATATATTCTAACTCTGATATTTTCCTCAAGTTGATTTCTAGTAAAGTTCTTTTGTGTATTGTTTAATGTTTGCAGTAAATTATGACATTCTGCAAAAACATGATTGGAAAGAATGTTAAAATGAACTATGCACAAGAGTATAGATAGGTTAAAGGAAATCAACAGGACTAGTGAAATCCCAATTCCATCCCAAATCCAGTATGAGCAGTCATAGAAATCTGTGTTGTTTGTGAGGGGTCAAGGAGAGGGAGAGATTAAACAACATACAGACTTAGAGCTGAAATATCTAAAAGATACTAAAAAGGGTATCTAAAAACCATTTAATATCAAAAGGAAATTAATGGTAACACATGATTGAGAAGGGAATAAAAAGATGAATAAATAACAAAATTTATCCTCCTCTCATGTCCCCACACTCAACTTCCCATTAACTGCAGTCAGAGGACAGAGGTAGTAGGCATCTGTCTTCGGTAAGCTGAATGTCAATAATCTCTACACTCTTTCATTTTAAAATCTCCCTCTAAGTGTCTATTCCTATCATCTACTTTAATCTGCACTGTTTTAGTGACCAGTTTTATGTTGCTTCACAAATATAATACCGCAGAAATAACTTTATGGGACTTGGAGAATAAAATCATAAACAGCTATAGAGTGACCTCCTTTGGGGGTTTATCTCTTGTGAGATAAATAATTTTTTAATATCTTCTACAGGATATATATTATTATGTTTTTTCAAAAATATCACTGAATATACAGCTTTTACAGTTTGAAATAGTTGAATTAAATTTTTAGGTCTTGTGTCAATAGACAGTGAGAACGAAATTCTAAATTTTGAAGTTTCATATATTTGTTAGTGAAAATAAGGTGGTAATAATTACATTACAGGGTTGCTCTGTAGACCAAATTAATTTCCTGTGTCAGTCTTGGCCCAGGGCTTAATAACTTTTCCCCTTCCCTTTAGTAAAATCCATATCACCCATAAACAATGCTTTACGTGAATATTTTACCACATATAAAGATACCTGGCTAACTCACTCAGAAGAGCATAAGACTCTTAAAGGTTGGTATTAGAAGCAGATACTCATTTCTTAATTTTTTCCTTCATAATTATTCACTGGTAGAGTACTTTGGCGTTTGGATGAATAAACATGCAAACTCAGCTTTCTATGCATGTGCAAATCAAGTAAAAGGCAACCACACATATAGTTATAATCTTTAAAAAGTATTTTAAAGTGTTATCCTCATCATTGTTTTTGTCTTGTTATAAATATATTCAAAACTATTAACTTTATTTACTTTTGTAGCAAATACATATCTGTTGACATAACTACACAAAAATACATACGTAGATACACAAAATAAATTTCCCAGAAAAACAATTGCCATAAATGTGTGTATTGTGGAATACAATTCAGCAATTCAAAGTGCAATACATTTATGACTGATATTCAGTTATATTCACTGGTAAGTCACATCATGTACTTAATGCTAGCATCTGTTGTTTTGATCTTAACACACTAGTGGTTATATGAAATATAACTTTGTGTTACTACATTTTTTATGTACATAGTTGATAGCTCATTCATGCCAACCATTAAAAATGCAGCAAGTTATATATTTTTATTTTAAACATAGAAAAGTAAATTCTATATATTGCATATATAAATTTATATATGGTTAAATGAACTTGTAGGACATTGTTGAATGATGCACAACAAAATATGACTATTAGATGGGTGTAATTTTCAACATTTTTTAAAATAATGAAGGATATTTATATTAAAACCTGAAGATTCTCTATAATGTTACTTACTTTTAGAAGGGATTAGTTTTCTTATTTCAGCCACACAGTTTATTCACTCATACCTATGGGAGACTGCACTATTTCTGATCCATACTTTCTTCTAAAGGATAACATTTTTGATGTCATCTTGACTAGTCCCAAGTTCCAATGTTTATAGATTAATCCATTTTTATAGCACTTGAGAGCACACATTCTCTGCTTATATCTTTATATAACTTTTATACTGTCACAAAAAAATTACCAAAGATTTACTTGCTTAACACATGACATTTACCTAGCAATTAGAAAACAAATGTCTCCTTTGAATTTAGTTGGAAGATCAAAAAGGCACCATAGGAACAAATACATCAATGTAGATATGATGATGGCAAATAAGCAATTAAAAATGGATTGCATCACATTATTAAAAAATTACAAAACAATGGCAAACATCTAAAATGCTGACAACAAATACTGATTGAAATATGGAGGAAAGGAACTTTGATTCACTGCTGTTGGTAGAAATGAAAACTGGTAAAGCCCTTTTGCAAGGAAGTTTGTAACACATGCACCACGTGAATGTAAGATGCTAGCAATAGGGGAATATAGGTAATGGAAGGGCTATAGTTTCTATGCAGCTTATTTTTTTTCTGTACAGATAAAATTGTTCAAAGGTCAGATATGTTTAAAATACACATTTATTATCTTATAGCTCATATGGATTGGGTGTCCGAGCATATCTTTGTTGATCCTGCTTAGGTTAACACAAGGCTATGTTGAAGAAGTCAATTGGCAATGTTCTGACTTGGAATCTTGTCTAAAGACAATTCACTACCATGCTCATTCATATTGCTAAGGGAATTAATTTCCTTATGGTGATTTGACTAAAATTCATTTCATGATATTTGTCAATATTTGAATTCAGTTTTAGAGTCTGCTGTTAGTTCCCTGAAGTAATTTACAGTTCCTTATCACATTGGAATCTCCAGCTTGATCATTTAGTTCCTTAAGTCAACAAGGAAGTTTCTAGAGAAGGACGACTAATAAGAAAATATCTTCTATAATATAAAATAATTATGAAATTGAAATCCTATTATCCTTCCATTTTCTAGGTCTCACTTATATTCAGAAATAAAATATAGGAAGTTAATTTTACAGGATCATAATAGAAAATATTGAAATCGTGGAGTCAAGATAATTACAGGATCTGTCTAATAGTTTTAGGCTTCTGTTCTCTGTCTTCTGCTTGGTTTCTCTCTAATTTGTTTCTAATTCTGTACAAACAAATTAAGGATAATGGTATGTTGTGAGAAGAAACTGTATGTAGAATTGTGAGATTATTTCTCTACAGTTGTTTTTTCCTTTTTTACTGGTGCCTCAATTCCTGACCTCTTGATAGTGCAGAAATCTGGTCTCTCTATCCAGTCCAAGAAAGATGGTGGAGTTATATATAGCTTCACATTTGTCTTCTATGTAGCTGGCTGTGACTCTTTGGACTGTGATTCTGTTTTATGGTGTCTATTTCCTAATTTCTGAAAATTTTGAATTTTTATTATATGATAAAAGGTACTTGCAGTTGTGAGTAAATTCAGAATCTTGGGATGGGAAGATCATTCTGAATTATCTGGGGGGAATCAATGTAATCACTAGAGTCTATAACTGGAGGCAAGGGTACCAAAGTCAGCAATAGAAACGTAAAGACAGAATCAGAGATTTAACTGCAAATTGGAAAAGGAAATGTCTTCTCCCCTAGAACTTCAAGAAAGAATGAAACTTTGCAAGTACCTTGATTTTAGACCTATAAAATTCAATTTAGATTTCTAAACTCTAGAACTATAAAAGAACAATTTTGTGGTCGTTTAAGCTACTATATTTCAGATAAATTGTTACTGCAGAAAAAAAATCATGAACATTCTCTCAGTAAGTTAATGACTCGAATTTTTTCTCATTTCCCCCTCCTCCTCCTCCTCTTAGTCTCTCCTCTCTCTCTATCCTTCACTTCTCCTTCCCTTTTTCTTCTTTCCTCATATATCCCTCTCCCTTTCTCTCACTTCCCTTTCTCTCCTCTTCCCTCTGCATTTCTCTTCTTCCTCTCAACTCCCTTCTTCATTCCCAACCCACCACCTTAATACCCACTACTCCCTTCTCAATTTCTCTCTTTCTTATCCAACTTTTTTCTTGTTTGCAGCAATAATTTAGTGAAATATCACCTATTTTTTTCACACTAGATATGGATGTCATATATAGAGAGTCAATCTTTCACAAATGACACAATCCTAATCTTTGCAATGTTAAGTTTCCTCACTTTATTGTGGTGCAAAATGAAAATAATAATAGATACTAAACTAGGTGATATTGTGTATTATATGAATTCTGGTTTTAAACTACAATTATTGTACTGCATAGAGGTATAAAAGTGAACATGTTAGTTTTATGGTTAGGCTTGTTTGTGCAGTGATATCCCTGTTTTAAAATGGAAAAAAAAATGAGTCATATACCTCAGTAAAATGAAAAAACTCCATCTGCTTACTGATCTGAAAAGATATTTGCAAATAAGTTGAAACTGAGAAGCTATAAAACACAAAGAATATTATAGAACCTTTAAGACATCCATCAAAGATTGATAATGTGATTTGATTCTATAATAATGCAAATGATGTCATGTGATGCATATTGAAAAATGGATCTTTTATAAACTGAGTGTATATAGCTTTGACATTCTCAATTTTTACTCATTTTGAATTTTATTATATAAAACTAATATATGCTTCTTGAGGTATAGTTACTTTATATATTAACTTTAAGCATACCAAATCATCATGAACATTCTGTTTTTAAGAAAACATGATTAAAATAACATGCAAAACTATACATGGACAACAGTAATTGTACTTAGTATGTTTTTACACTAAAATTCTTCTTATGGTAGTGTATTTTTAAACTTATTCAATTTTAACCTGTATATTACAAACAAAAATTTGAAAAATGAGAACATTATTCAGAAAACATAACAGTTCCCTGCCTGCCAAACTAGATAACAGAAAATTATTGCAATTTAGTGGAATAAGTTTATGGGTGGACACAGGGAGATGATAGTTACATTTGAAATTATATTCATATGAGCAGATGAAAAGTAGGAAATGAGCAAACTGACATCCAAAAGTGAAATATGTGAAATGACTAAATATATCAGGAATTTAAAAGATATAAATACACAACACTCATGGTAAATGTTTAATTTTTTTCCTGTATTTAAAATCTTATTTAGCATATTATATTTGCATTTTCCTTACTCACACTTAAAAACATCCTATTTTCTCTTCTCAATTGACCTAGTTCTTTCTGTAGTACTTTAATAGACAAGGACATCCATGTGATAGTTTAATTAATATAACTAAAAATATACAAATTTTATATATATAAACATATATATATATATATAGAGAGAGAGAGAAAGATTCATACTCTTAAAGACTGCAAGTGGACATTTTTAAAAATGATTATTTTGTTATATGGTATTTTGAAAAATAACCCCTTACAGTATAACAATTATGTATTCATGTCTTTTCCCATAATATGGAAAAGCAGAAAATCCCTTTTTCTATATTTATGTTTTATTTACTTTATCTGTACTGTATTGTATACAATGCTGATGTGACCATTTTTTGACCAAATTCTGACTATGCATCATTTAGCATTAACTATTCTTAAGTTGTGACTATAATGTGATGGTTCTTCACCAGGAACATTACATCAGTTTGTCTCTTGTTAATTTCCTACTCCTATAGTATATTGGTTATATTTTTAAAAAATTCTTCCTGAAGTCTCCCATTTGATCTCCTGCTACTAACAAAGGGCATATAATTAATGCTATTACTATCATTCTGATTACTTATCTCTAAGTTCACTGTCAATTTTTCATAAAAATCTACTCATTTTTTCTTTGTGATTATGATTAAAGTTATTTTACTTGTTATTCTACCTGTACAGGTGGTACAAGTCTTGAGTCTCATTGTATTACCAATGAGGTCTAGTTTATGAACAAGAAATCTCTTTATATGAGCTGTTGTTGCCAGGCAACACCTGGAGAGAAAACTATGTGTGAAGCTAGTGAAAACACCAAGTGCAGCATGTCTGGTAAGCCCCATTATAGTCTACATTTTCTGATTCTATTTACAATACAGTAGGTTTTCAAAGTATAATTCCAAAATCTAGGCAGTAAGATTTTATTATAATATAATAGGGTTTGTGTCTCCATATTAAAATATAGGGAGAATATTATTTTTGATATTTTTTATTTCCTTTATTTCTGTAAAAAATATGCACATTGGTTTAACACATCTACACTATGAAAATACTATTTGCATTGGCATTTGAAAAACTTACAAAGCTGACATAAGGAGTATCTATTGTCTCAATAGGAAATAAAATGACATTTAGATATAACTTCTCAAAAAATTTATCATTAGAATTAGGTCAAATAAATTTTGAGAGATGAATTCTCATTCTTTTGTCAAAAGGTACAACTACATATACATATGTAGATGACTCATCTGCAAGTAATTTCATATTTTCTTACAGATTCCATAAACAGGATGCATGTTCCTGCTTTGCAATCTATTTTAATAACAATTTTAACACATAATTTTCACCAGTAACATCTCATAATAACTAACTGCAAATTTAGGAAATTAGCTGTTGCTGTGTTCCCATCTATATACTGTGTACTGCACATGACATTCTCCTGGAGGCATAGGAATTGCTTCAGATAAAAGAGCATCTTTGACATATATGGAGAATATAGTGTGACAGACAGTATTACGAAGACCTGTATCTTTCTCCTGGGCACACAGCCAGGTTACACAGCCAACTTCCATTCAAGTCAAGTTTAAACATGTGACAGAGTGGTTGACAATAAAATGGGAGCAAATGTGATATATGCAGCTGCAATTTTGGTCTGCAGAACTTTCTACATTCCTTTCTTACCTTTCAGCTTAATACTGATGTGCATGATAAACTTGGAAATTATGAATTGAAATGGCAGAACCATATGTATGAGGAGACTGTTTTCCTCAATTAGCTAGTATAGGAGAGCCACCTTCCAGACAAGGACATGTATTTAGAAAGAACAAGTAAGAAACTGTCTGTTAAGTTATTATACATTGGAATTTATCATGTATGTGCTTGTCTTAATGTGACTTTTTAAATGCCTTTGGGGAGGATTTGAACAGTGGTCTAAGTAGGGAGAGAAAATCAAGACAAAAAAATGGTTCAGAACAGCTTGTGAATGGTACAGAGACAGGAAACTTCAAGTCTCAGGAAGTCCAGCTGCACTGCTAGTTGTAGAGCATAATGGAAGAAAATATTATAAAGTATATTGGGAGCATAATTTTTGAAGCTGCAAGAAACAAGCTCAGGCCCTAGACATGATTTAAGAGGTAATGGGGATATAATAAAGACTCATGATAAAAAGAAATAGATAATTTGAATTGTAGCATTAGCCTATTAATCTAGCAGTTATAAATAACATGATTTGGAGACAGGGAGTAATAAAAATCTTTGCAATAATATTTGCAAAGTAAAATAATGTAATGTGAATAAATTGAAGAAGAATGATGAGATTGGGGATGTAGGATGCATATATGTAGCAACTGATTAGATGTGAAAATACAAAAAGAGAAACAAATTAATAATTATACACACACACTAAAGTTTATGTTCTTACTATACACTAGCCATTTTATGCAGATTATATTCCTTCATCCTGATAATAACCCTATAACATTAACACTAGCATTGAAAAGAAGGATACAATGTTGACAGTTAGACCACATAAACAAAGATCATATTGGTTGTAAATGCAACCACCAGGATTAGAAAAAAAAAATCTAGTGTTAGACCCTTGACTCTCAATAAAAGTAATCTGAAATCCAGATAATGAGAAGTGTGCAGTATCATTTACAAATGTATAAGATATAGGCATACAAATTAAACTGATAGTTACTTGCCTTGGTAAATTTTTTGCATTAGCACAATTTCAAACTTGTATAAATTGCAACAGTAGCACAAGAAACATCAATATACACCCCCTAAATCAAATTATTGGATTATTACAAATAATCCAATTATTTATAACACATGGTGCACACACATACAAATATGTGCACGTGCACAGTAGAATGACTTGTCTTATTTATTTATTTATCAATTAGTGAAGTGGGAAATGACTCTAGAGATTTACATATTGAAACCAGTATCCATCTGGATTTTTCAGTTTTTAACTGACCTTTTGGAAAGACTTGATGTCTAGAAATATGGGTGCAAAATAAGTTAGGGTGGCTAGATAAAGTTAATATTGGTAAAATCAATCAGGTTCCAGAAAGAGAGGATTAAAGAAAAAGTAAAGGACAATTCTCTAGAAATAGCATAATCCCATGCAACAGATATCCAAAAAAGGAAACTAACAGAGGTATAGTTATGATATAAGAATTTCAGAAAGATCAAGAGATCCAGAGAAAGGTTAGATTTAGTATTCCGAAGGACTTTAGCAGCCTTCAATATAACATGTTGCCACATATATTGAAAAGGGAAACTAAATTACAAAGGTTAGGGAGCATAGTAAGTGAAGACATAATAATATGCGTAAGGAACTGTTGTTCCTATGCTATTAATGATTAAACTTTATCTTAAGCTATTTTGCTATTCGTTTTCATTTCTTTTAACTAGTAGAATTCTAGATCAAAAAGTTTGGAAACACTTCAGTGTTTAAACAAGGAGTTTGAGGTGGGAACTCGTGTCCACTTTCGTTTTTCTAGTGATCATTCCTCAATCTACAGGGGATGGTTTGAGGTTGAAGATATACTCCTTTTTGTTAGGAGCACACAGACATCTCTAGATGCTCCATTAACACTGCTCAGGGTGTCATGGAGGCTGCAGTTTGTCAGTTCTTATCATGAACATATTTATCACCCTTTGTTGAACAGGATGGGGTTTGGTTCATATACTTTATCACTTATATATTACACAGAGGCGTAGTACTTTGAATGTGAAATTCATTGAGAATATGTGTTGTGCTATTTCTCACAAATAAAGACACCCCCCCCACACACACTGTATTGTGACTCTAAAGAAAACATTTATTGCCTATTTTCTATACCTTAACTTAATTTATTGTATTTTATGACCTAGGTAAGCAAACTTAATTTCATTTAAAATATATTTATAATTTCAGTAGTTTCTTTTCCCTTATAGATGTATTTTCCTGCATTGTATTTATTACAATAATTAGTCATGTAAAATGAAAACTTTGCGGTAAAGGCTAAAAAAATTGTATCAATCTTGTTATTTTTATTAAAAATTCAGATTAATAATCTGTAAAATATAATAATAATAATAATTTAGCTTAAGATCTTTTACTTAACCTTTTTGTTATGTTTGAATACTCTATCAAGGGTGCTCCCATCATTATTAGAATAAAAATACTCTCTAAAAGTTTTCTGGTTATTTTACTTTGAAAAGATGATAATTTTTCTTCAATTAGTTAATTTTTAAGGTTGATGGAAGGTCTAACAATGTCACCCTTTGAAATAGTATCTTCAACCATTTCCAACTAAAAGTTTTTCCTTTAAAAATGTCTAGTTCAAAGCAGTTTTGAATTAGAATTGATCACATATGTGAATTGATGAACCATGTTACCTCAATGAAAAATTTTAAAAGTATTTAAATTGAGCAGTGGCAAAGTACAAGAATGAGTGCTCTGCTATCCATCCTGGTAACATCAATGATGCCTGCCTTAAAAGCACGTCTCATGAAGGATAGTAAATTTGTGTGAGGAACCATTTAAAACTTTTATTTATATTTATTTGAAATGACATATACATCATATGCATATATACTTACATAAATTGATGTACATATTTATTCACCATATATTGCTTATGTACACAATCTGTGTAATATGGAAGCTACACATAAGATGCAAATTATTTTTGTTATTTTAGACATTTAAGCAAGCTGTAATAGTGATACTGAATTGAACTCAGGTGCCCTTAAAATTATCACAATGAGTCGGGTTGAGACTGTACCTGTAAAGCAACAGCATCTCACAGTAGTGTGGAATCTGACAAAAGGAGAAGGCAATGCACTCATGCTTAACAGCTGATTCTTCACCACGATAATGAAACTAAGGATGATTCCCTATCAAGGAAGACAAATGGCAGTAACACCAAACATGGCATCTTGAGCAAAGAGGTCATTATTAGTTTTAATAGATTAATGTCTGTAGTGGTATTTGTTTCTCTGTTTAACATCTTGGTTGGGAATTGTAGTTCATCTTACGGACCTGGCCAGATTTTGTCTCAAACTTTGTCTTCCTTCTCCTTCCTCCACATTCTCCTTCATCCTCTGGTTTCCTTCCCCTTATTTTCCACTTATATATTTTTCTTCAATTTCCTAAGGAAAAAGGAACCCTAGATTGAAATCTGAAGCACAGAACCTCATTCTGTTCTATGCATGCAAAGGTTTTCGCTTTTTTTGTTAATGCTGTATATAATGTACATAAAGTATGCACTTGACCATTAAATATTGAATCTATAAAAGTGAACTATAATTGGAAAACATCTATCATTCTCTATATTTAAAATCTAGTTAGTAAGTGTTGAAATTAATTACAAACACTTGATAAGGCTACAGAAACTTAATTGGTCATTAGCCAAAATTTTAATTTAAAACATATGTTTGTTTGTGAATAAATATTGTTATTAAAAATGTCAAATACAAATAAAATATATATCTGGTAAAATTATGTTACATTAGAGTATGAATTGTTGAAACATATTAGGTATTTTTGTTTTTACTGGTCTTAGATTATCAAAATAAAGTTTTTTTTAGCTCTTCCTTATAGATTTAAACTCCACATTTCAGAATATTTGTAGCATGTTTACTGCAAAGGAAGTTATTCTGAATAACACCATGTTAAAATTCTGCTAACATACCTTTCATGCAGAGACTCTCATTGGGATTAACATATGTCACAATTCAAAACCTAAACAGAATTCTATTTAAACTGAAGGAGAAAGTCTTCAGGTGTTTATTTGTAGCACTTCTGGGAGAAATGCCAAACTCCTAGAATATTAGTATTTCTGCAACTTTATATTGTCTCCCTAGAAATTGTCCTTCTGCAAAATGTACAATAATGTTAAAATATTAGCTTATTAAAATATACATTGTCATATCTTCATTGACTTACTGTTAGACAAGAAAGAATTGGGTGAGTAGACAATAAACATTTAGAATATAGGGTAAATATGATGTTATTTTGTAGTTAGTGTATATATTATATTCAGGATCATTGTGCCATTCTTGTGATTGAAATACCTGGGTTATTATAAATAATAACAAGAATAATAAAAAGATAAAAACTGACTGTATACCAGATGTCTTCTTCCATTGCCTATTTCACTTTTTGTGAAAATCAAGTAGTATAAGTATTATTAGTCCAACTTTAAAATTGCAAAAACAGTTTTGAAGGTTAAGTAATAAATCCAAGATAACTGATAAAACAACCTGTATTGTTCATATTTGTATCTGTGGTATCTACATTAAGCTCTGTTTAGAGTAAATGTTCATAGATATGTATGGTCATAATAGCTGGGAGATAAATTAAATCCATCCGCTGTATTCTATCTATCTATCATCTATCTATCTATCTATCTATCTATCTATCTATCTATCTATCTATCTATCTATCTATCTATCTATCATCTATCTGTCTGTTTGTCTCTCTATTTATCTATCTATCTTGAACTACAAGGCTCTTCCAGAAGGATGCGAAGATTGAAACTTTTTAATGAATGTCATTAGTATGAAAGAGCTTTAGGAATAAACCAATCCAACTTGAAATACATAGCTATGAAGTTGAAGAGAGGTGAGGAAAGTATAAACTTCAGTGAAACTGATGAATGAGTGTTTTGAAGGGCAAGGCATGAAAAAGTTGAGGGACAAGAAAATTTTGGTTCTGTATGTGCATTACCAAGTATAGCTGTGGGTATAAAAGTAGAAAGATAAAATATGATCTCACACACTTTATATTAATGTCTCATTATGAGGCATTTCATTTGTTTAAATGAATCATGAGCTCATTTAATTCAGGTACAATATTACTTTTCCTTTATTTTTTTTTCCATAGTGACTAGTGTCTGACAGTAATTGATGTTTAATATTGTTTTGTAAAGTATGAATAAAAATCCAAGAACCTACAGACAACCACAATGGTAATAGAAGACAAGGAAAGACAGAAAAAATTGTGCAGGAAGAGAATCATAAAGGTAATACCATTTTGTTTGAGTATGATATATGGCCATATTAGTGACTGAAGTGCACAGAATTGGTAATTAAGTTTTAAGCTCCCAATACAAAAAAGGGGAAAATGTAATTACTTAGGCATCTATTTGTAGATAGGTGCCAAGTTACTGAACTTATTTCATTTACTTAGCACATCACCTATATAAGGGTAAACATTAAAGACTAGAGTTTACATATGTGGGGGAATGATTGATAGTTGCAAAGTACAATTTAGCTAATTTTTTGTTGCAGAGGATTTTTTTTTTTTGGTCTAATCACCATCACAAGTGAGCATGTTCTCTTTTACTTTTCCTCAATATATATCAAATTTGAAATACCAATTGTTCTTAAGTCACTCAATTTAAAATCAGTCCTTCATACTTTGTACTCCTGAAAATATTTTCATTTATTTTAATATATAATTAGGAGTTTTCTAGATCTACTAATAGATTTAGGTATGTAAATTAGCTTTGCAATTATTCAAGGTATTAAAAATTCCTTCCTCTACAATTCACTCTATATCAAAATTGACTTGTCACTCTTTTCCTTGTATTTGAGTAAAACCCTAATAGATGCAGTTTGGAAATGGATTTCCCTCAAGAATTATCTCACTTATTTGTCACAGAAAAAAAAAAAAGATAGAAAACATCCAACTTAAATATCTGCTTCATGCTGAGATAAGATTCAGTCAAATAGATTTTACTTATTTTTTCCCTTTTCCCCCATTTGATCATATCTCTAGCTGGGCCCAGGAAAACATTAGGCCACTTTCTAACCATGTAATACTTTTTTTAAATACCCAGATTATGATTCTAAATAATTCTCTGTGTACATGTGTGTATGTGTACATAAATCACTAATATGCTATAGAATCTAACTATTGCAGATTGATTTGGTATGCTTTGATTCAGTCGGTTATTAAGAAGTTTCTAAACCAACAAAATCACAAAGTAATTCCTGACCTACTATTATGCTTTCAATTCTTTTCATTACTGTTGGTGGCTCCAGTATTGTTCTTACTCTAGTGCTCTTCTTTCTTACCTGTTCTCAGAGCACTTTGCAACATTTTCATTTATTACCAGTTTGTTTTTCTTTACTCTTCAAATATAGTTTTAAAATGCAATCAAAGAATTTTTCAAGCATCTTTAAAAGCACTCTAGAGACAGGCAAGTTTACCAGGTTTAATAAACTTTATTCAATGAAGTATCTAGAGAAATAAATCTTTGGGGCTTCCAGACGGTGGATAAACCATCCTGAAGACATTTGCACCTGTTTTCACACTCTATGTAAAAAAGTGTCCCTGCATTTGTGCTGCATTTGCCAAAGGCAAGAACTGTTTCGTTTATATATTTACATTCTAGCAAGAAAAATATCCTTAGGAATATTATCGAAAATGAGTTTAGTACTCAGACAGAGTTTGAAGAAAATAACCGATGGATATGTTAAATGGGATGCCCTTTAAGCGATTTTTCAGCATACAGAAACAATGTTTTCAACATATAGCTTTATTACCCAGCGGGGGAAAATACATTATCAGTATATAAAAACGTCCTGAGAGCCAGACTCCGAATGGCTCTGCAGCTCTAAGGCACCCTGAGTCCCTGTGATGAAAGGCGTCCTGGTTTCTTTGGTGCCAAGTACGCTGACATTGCAGGTAGGCTGGAATTCCAAGATCTCGCGAGATTTGGTTTCAGGTGCCACGTTGCCTTGTGGGCTGAGAGAATTCGGCTAAGGCACTATAGCTCCCGGCAAAAATCTTGCCTCCATCTTTCCTCCCCTGAGAGCAACCTAACTTCGTCTACAGCCTGTAGAGAACACCAGAGCGGGTAAATGCTTCCTCTAATGATGAGCTTCCCACCGTGCACGCCAGGTACAGGTGCAATTTGCAGAGTGCACACTGGCTCGTCAGTCCTTATCCTTCAGGCCAATTGAGGCAGAACCTGGGACTCACTGGACTTGGAATTTGACTGAGACTGAGAAGACTGAGAGCAAGCCTACCACACCACCCTATGGTCCTGCAACATGCAGGGCGTTTTCGGCATCTTAGTAGAGAACCCTGGTTCTTCATGCTTTGGGAGAAGCCCTGATATGGAGCCTCAGCTTGGAAGTGTAATCAGCTAGACTCAGCTCATTGCAGTTGTGTGGCCCATCGGTTCCTCATCGTTTCTTGCCATCTCGTGCCTCTATTATCCTGAATTTACTTTGCCCCTGTGGCTCCCTCCTACTCCTGCTCTCCTACACATAGAAGTAGCAGTGGGATCCATGAGGTCTCTGACCAAGTTTTGCCTACTTTTTTTCCTCAAACTAGTTCACAACAGAGCCATGTGGAGCAGAGCCTTACCTATGGGTGAGCTTCACAGTTCACAAGTAGAAAGAGAGGACTCTTGAAATCAAGCAAACATAAAAATAAAATAAATGAATAAAATAAATAATAAAAAATGAAAGTCTACATAGGCACATCATGTTCAAAGTTCAAAACCAAAGAACAAGAGTGTTTAGGAACAAGGATAAGAATTTCAGTAAGTGTCTCATCTTTAACTATTTAAGAAAAACATTACATATTAGTTCAGTGTTAAGAGAAAGACTACACATCAATCTGGAATCCTAGTGAAATTATACCTGGAAAAAAAGAGTAAACAGTGTCTCAGACAAACATCATTGGCCTTCAGATGTGAACTGGATCTGCTCACTTGCTTTCCTGAGTCTCCCCTCCACTTGGTAGCACTGATCTTGGCATTCCTCAGCCTCCTTAATTGGGTAAGTCAATTACTTTATTTTGCAAGCAGACAGGCTAGGCAGGGCAGGGCACAGTTGGCCACTGAGCTTCTCATTCCCTCCAGGAATCTTCACCCTCTTTGTCTGGGTCCTTTCTCTAGCATTCCCTCCTGGTATTCCCCTTCTAGCTTTTCAGTTCGGGGGTGCTCCCAGTGTTTTCTTTCTGGTATTTCACCCCTCTCCCATCCCCACCCCCTGCCCCCTGCAGTCATGCAGCCTTTTTATCACCTCCCTCCCAGGCCCAGGCATGCCCACTCACACATGCACACACCCATTGGGCCAGGTATGCATAATCATAGGGAGGATACAATATCACAGGTACTGGTCATTGGGGCTAAAGGCTGAAGGGTGTGAAAAACTCTGATAATTTACTCCACAACTTATGATAAATATCTTTATATTTTTTTTCCTGGAGAACCCTAATATAAGTGTATATCAATATTAGTTCATTAGTGGTGGCAAATGTGTAATAGTAGTGTAAGATATCATAATTCATAATGTAGGTGTGGCATTTATGGGGGGGGTTCTGTGTTGCCATTGCAACTATCTCCTATTAATCTATAACTTCTAAAAATTAAAAACATTTAATATCAGATGTGAGCCTGAGTAAATGAATGCTTGCAACAGTTATAGAACTTGAATTGATACTAAAGAGAATATAGAATACATATTTGTTTATGTTCTGTTTTGCTTTCATTTTGAAAAATCTTAAAATATTTGCTCTTAAGATAGTTATCACAAATAATAACCACATAAATGTTTTCCTTCACCTTTATATAGATATTTACAATTTATTTTTGTTCAATTTTATCTTTTAAATAATTAACATTTTTCCTCAAATTCTTTTGAAGTAGTTAGAATAACAAACATGACTAATATCAAGGCAAGGAAATTAGGTCAAAGTGTCAAGGTTCATATATCTGAATGTCACATAGCATTAATCCTCCCTATTGGGAGCAATTTTACTGCTGTGACAATTTTAGATGAGAAGGTATTTACTGACATATAAATTGGTTTATGAACCAAGACTGGTAAAGTTAAGAGTATTCTTGCTTGTTTGTTTTGTTTTTGTGTGTTACATTGGATAGCTTGTTACAAAAAAATTATTTAAAAACTCATCTGCAACTGTTTAGACTTGTGTAATCAGCAATTTAAGTTCTAAAAATAAAGTGGATATAGCAGAAGAATCTAATTATGCTCATCCCACTTAATTAAGTGGATGTGATTATATCTTCGTGAGACAGACCTGTGAGGTGATCAAGCATAAAAACAATTTGTAGTTCTTTGATTCCGGTTCGGTGTTTTACTTTTCCCCAAATTACTGGTCATGCTGTTGCCTTGGCCTGGAACATTTTCTTTTCTATTCATCTACCTAAAAAGGACAAAGATAATACAGAATAGTGGTGAATCCTCACCAAGAATGCAAATAGGTAAGGTAAAAAACCTAATTAACTAATTTTTTTGAGATAATATATTGCAAAACTTTCTTTACAAGTTTCATAGAAATTTTCTTAAAGGAAGCATTGAGTTATAATATGAACAAACTAAAAAAATCTCACTAAGCTAAGCTGATGGTATAAACATTTGTATGCATGTGTTATTGTATTTTTTTGAACTGCTTAAAAGTGAGGATATAGTTAATTTTGAAGGATAAATGGGAACTTTGAGGAATAAAGAGATGTGATTTATTAGAAGGAACTATAAAGATAAGTAAATAGGATAAATAAAATTTGAAGGATAAAACATAGAATAAAAGCAAATATTATTTGTAATTATATCTTTTATCAAAGGCAGTAATAAAATATAACTAATATTATCAAACATAAGCAGTATTAATGAAATTAAATTAATAAAATGATAGTTGAACATTTATTTTAAAGTAGGCACTTCACCAAGTACCTACTTTACATGTGCCTTCTTTATATGTTATCTCATTTAATCCTGACACTAGTCATATGAGGATATACTATAATTAAATCATTTTATAGATTATGTAATTGAAGTTTAGAGAGGTTACCTTGCTTATTGTTTTTGAGCCAAATGAATATAAATTATGAACCCTTGTTTTCAAATTTCATAGAAATTCTTAATACTTGACAGGCATGTTATTAGCAGAGTAAAAATGGAACTTTATATGTAGTGCCCTCTTTCAAACAATGGTAAATATGATTAGGTGAAAATGTGATGTTTTGTTATATGCAATTTTAATGTTGTTAACTTTTTGCATACAGGCCTGCTTCTCTCTCTGAAGCACGCTACAAGCAGGCCATTAGCAATTACCTTTAACTTTAAGTAGATACACCTATCTGCCTGCTTCTCTCTCTAGGAAGCATGCCACAAACTGTTCATTAGCATTTTCACTGTAACCTTCTAACGGTATGCAAAAATCAGCTACCAACTTCTCTCTGCTTTCTTTCCTTCTTTCAGACCTAAAAAGAAAAACTTAGAAACACACTTTAAACTTTACACTAGTTTGCCTCAATTTACCCTCTTTTAAACTTGTGGGCTCTTTCCACCATCCCTAGCCTTATCAACCAAAATTCTGAGTCAAAGCAAGACTATCAGTGCAGACTAATTTATTTCTAACAAAATGATTTCCTAATTACTATGAAACATGTAAGTAAAACTCCAATCACTTTAACATTGTCCAAAACCTTTCTGAGCATTGTCCAAAGTCCTTTCCACAGATTACCCCAAAATCCACAGTCTCTCAGTCCTGATCATCTCACCAAAATCAGCCAGAGTTCATCTCCAGATGCTTGAAGACATGGTCCTTTGGCTGCTCCTTTGGCATGCTCCTCCTTGTCTTGGCTTCTCCTTGTCGTCTTCAGGTAGCAGGAACTCCATGGTGCCAGACCAGCAAGTTCACTTTCTTTTCAGGCCTGACTTTTGCACAGCCTCTTCCAGACACAAGTCAAACTCAGCAGAGCAAACTCCAACACAGAGTTCAAATCTGCAAAATTCCTAACTACATTTAGCACACATGCTGCCAGTCTGGGCCAGCCAAAAGCTGCAGGCCCCCATGCCTTGACCAGATGGCCAAGCTCACATGACTCTTATCTTTACCCTACAAAATGGCCAATTCCAATCTCTCCTCCACTGAATCTCTATCAGATCTCCATATTGGAATCTCTCTCTTTGTTTCCATACCCTTTATATACCCTGATTTCCACCTTCCAGGAACCACACCTGAACCATTTTACTTCTCCCCCCCCTCCATCTTTCTGAAAAGAAATTCTAATTAAGGTCATTCTCACATTTTAGCATATCTGTCCTTGAAATCTGCAATCTTAAACAGGAGACAATGGGAGGGGGTAGCACCCCTATCAGCATGAATACATGACTTCTACACAGGAGGTATCTACAAGTGATGTTAGGTATCTGATTTAAAAAAATAATAAATTTTGGTAAATTATTTCACCAAAAAGCTCAGCATAAAAAAATGAAACAATTTATGGATGTGACATGGCCTTTTTATCTAAATCTTTCCAGCAGCAAATCCTCAGTTTACTATTCAGGATGTGGTACTATTCCCTACCTAGCTGCACATTGCCTGACAGTGAGTTGTGCCCAGACTATCCCAAGACTCCTTAAAACTAAAAGCTGGAAACACCTCTCTGAAACCATGTGTTTACTTTAGAACCAAGACCAAATTATGCAAGAAAATACTTTTGATGGAAATCTAATTATTTAGAGAGTATCAGTCTGTTAAGAATCAGGCTTTGTGATTTTATTGAAATTATTAATCCTGAAGGATGAAGATACTATATTGTTGGTAAGAATATTGCAACTAGACAGGTAGGATTAATTCTTTACTTTGAGAAGCTCATAAGGAAACTTTCTATTTATGATTACAAAATTCTGTTATAAGCATTTTCAAAGAAAAAAATGAATTCAAAGTTACCTATGCAGCTTGCTAAAATATGTTTTAAGAGATCATTAAACTAATATATAGTTAAATTTATAAAGCAATTATTTAAAAAATTTGAAATTTACAGAATTCATATGATATAGAAAGAGATAGGTTTAATGATTATTGCAAAGGGCAGAGAGAATAGAGACTTAGGCCATGTAGTCCACCAAGGCAAACCAAGTTTTTTGCTGTGTGATATGACAAATTAATTTCCTATGCTTAGATTTTCTCGTTTATAAAACAAATGATTTACTTCATAACATCTTATAGCTGAGTACCTGTAAAGAGATATAATAGTGCTTGAAATATAGTAAGATTTGATAAAAAATTCTATTTCTTATTCTAGACACGTCTTTAATGTACATGAACCATTATCTGAGATATACAAATATTCTCATTACATAGTAATGAGATGATGAAACCAAAGTCTAAATGAAGTTGGACTATTTCAAGTATGCATTACTTTCTATTACTTGTTTTAATCAGAACTTTATGAATTAAATGTAAACACAACAGAACTACACTGAAACCTCCTAAAGGATTTACCATTCATTCTATATCTTACTGTCCTTGTGACTAGTTTATGAAAGCAATCATAAAAATTATAAATGTACTTAATTGGATACCAGTAATCATAGGTAAAAGTGTATATCAGAAGAGTCTTCATTGTTAAAATATTTAATGTCATTTTGAACAGGTATGTTGTTATCCATGGTTTACTGCTTTAATTATAAAACCCAAACAAAGTAGATTTAACTTAATTTTTAAAGTTTCTAAAAATTTAAGAATGGTAAATGAACATTGGTTTCAATTTAAATTCACCAGCTATAGTAGCCTCTAACAAGCCTCAGCTTTTCCTTTGAACTTTGAAGCCAAGCATTGAATATGAAAAGTATTTGATTGCATATTCTTCCAATATAATACTGTTTCATCTGCTTTTAAACTACCTTATATTATTTAGTGTAACTTTTTTCATCACCTATCTTAGCTAAATCTTCTGGACTGCTGGCTGAACTTCTGTATCAGCACTTGGTATTTTGACTTACACTTTTGTTATGGAAATTACTTCTTTCCTTAAACCTCATGAACCAGCTTCTGCTAGCTTCAGACTTGCAGTTTCCTCACTTTTCTCAGCATTCATGGACTTCATGAGAATTAGTGCCTTGGTCTGGATTATACTTTGGGTTAATGGAATCTTATGATTGATCTAATCTTTGCAGATCTCTAAAGTTCTCTCCATATCAGCAGCAATACTGCCTTGTTTGTTCATCATTCCTGAGTTCACTGGAGTAGATCTTTTAATTTTATTCAAATTTTCATTTACATCCCAGCTTGGTTTGATACAAGAAGCCTAGCTTTCAGTTCCTCTTGTGTTTTGACATAACTTGCATAGCTTAATCATTTCTAGCCTATGATTTAAAGTGAGAGATATGAGATTTTTTTTTTTTTCACTATAAAACACTTAGAGGCCATTGATGGGTTATGTATTATTAAATTCCAATATTTCAATATTTTTGTGTTTCAGGAAGTAGATAGACTTGAGGAATAGAGGAGAGATGGGTTATTGCAGTTTGGTGGAACAGTAAGAATATACTTATGTCTGTCAAGCATGCCATCTGTGGTTTTTTACATCCCAAACTAATTATAATAGTGGTATCAAAGAACACTAGCAACAATTACCATAACTGATATAACACTCATAAAAAAATGAAATATTGCAAGAATTATGCAGAAGTAATACCAAGGCAAAAGATGCTTGAAAAATGCTTGATTCCTTCAGGAATGCCACACATTTGTACTCATAGCATTTTATAGTAATACTTTTTAGCTGAAAGTTCTTATCACTCACAGATTCATGGAAAAAGAACTTATATAAAACATGCATGTGTAATGCATGTATATATATATACACATGAAAGTATATATACGTTTGCATATATATGTAAGTATATATATATATATATACATATACATATATATATATGCATACAAGCATACACACACGTGCAGGCACGTTACTGTCCCGTGAATTTGAAAGTGGAAAGAGCTATACAGTTAAAGACATAGTCTTGAATCTATTGAAAATGTTGCCTACATTTACAGCTTAAATATATGGATATGAAACTGATAAAGGATCATTTCATCCTTGTCTCAGTAAGTCTTTCAGTACATACAAAACATTGCTCCAATGTTGATTTTTTTTCCTATTGGTTTAGCAACCAAAAAATTCCATATAGGAAATGGGATCCAGAATAAGTAAATAGATTATTTTTAACCCTGCAGTAGAATTGCACTGAAACAAAATAGCATTGTGTTACAACCTTCCTTAGTTTCCCTTGCTTCTGTGTCCTATGTCAAGTGAAAGGACTTTTTTCCATTAGCCTCATGCCTTTGTCAAAAGGCTACTTTGTTGGCTATTTGTCTTTAATGAATGAATCTATAAATCTGAAATATTTCTTCTTTCAAGATGCTTTCACACAATGAGTTGTAATGGTTGTGTTCTTTCCTGAATTTCTTCTTCCTATATTTAATTCCTAAAAATTTAAGCAAGATCATAGTACTATGAAAATAACAATTCTTTCTCATAAAATCTTTCATTAAATTTTCTTAATAATTCAAGTAGCTTATTCTTCCTTGATAAATTTCCCATGGTGATAACCTTTTTGTTCTACCAAGTCAAGTAAATATAGCTTCATTTTCTCCTCACATGTAGCTAATTCTTCAAATTTCTTATGTTTTTTTTTAAACATGGTCAGAAGGAAGATATATATATATATATATATATATGTTGTTTTAAAATGCTCTAATTGGTAAATGTGTTGTATTTAGTTGTGCACTTATCTCTGAAGTCATGTGAAATCTGTTCTGGATCAAGAGCCTGAAAACTTTATCTTAAAGAGATAGATTTTATACTTGTGGTACTTATATCTCTTGAAACTTCTCAATTCTGCCAGTTTCATGTGAAAAATTCATGGAGAGCATCAACAAATAAATATGACTATTTTACAAGACTCTGTTCCCTATCTATGAACAGTAGCTTTCCAATTTGTGCTCTACATTACTGAGAAAACAATTACATCCTAATTTTGCTTGAATTTTTGTGAGTTCTTTCAATTGAAAATATTTTGTATACTATTCATGTAGTATCCAATAATCACAGCTCAAAAATTTTTGTATAGAATAATATTTGGCAAACAAAAGCAAATATATGAGTGTGCTTTTATTTATATTAGATATATTTTTCAGATTTTGCTATACGCATCCATCCCTCTTCCATTAAGTTAAATGACATTAAAATGGGTTATTTTAGTCCTCAATCATATTTATATTGAATTTCTAATTTAGAAACACTTTAAGAAGTAAATATGTGAAATTTTCATTTCTTAATGTTTTTATAGAGACCCATATTTTATTTCATGAAAATATTAGCTGCATACCTTCAAATCTTGTAAGTTTATTTGTGTAAAGGACGGCTTACTTTTTTTGATTTATTCTATGTTCAATCTTAATCTGTTTAGGCTGCTATAACAAAATCCATAGACTGAATAACTTAGAAACAACAAAAATTTATTTCCCAGAATTCTGCATATCCACATAATAAAGAATAATCTTTTGCCCTTTTCAGGATCACAGATGATGATTTTTCCATGTGACCCCAATCTAATGCAAGGGACTAGGGACTCTCTTTGGAATCTCTTTTGTAGAGTGTGAGTCTCATTCATGAGACCTCTAACTTTGTGATAAAGCACCTCCCTCAGAGACTTCACCCACTATTAGTACTGTCGTAGCATTAGCATGTCAACGTATGAATTTTCAAGGGAACACAAAACTCAGATGATAACATACATTGCCTCAAAATATAACATTATGATGAAACCACCAACCCCTATTCAGTATGCTTTCATAGAATGATCAAATACAATGGGGAAAATACAAACTAAGAATGAAAAGTATACTAATTATTGTTATGTGGCATTGTAATGACATCCTTGACTGAAGTTCACAATAGTGAACTTAAATAACAGTAGTAACAAAATAGATCTTCATGACTAGTAATTTGCATATTAACCATCATAGTGTTAGTTGTATAGTGGTGAGTATAGTTAGCTGCCTTCCATATTAACAATTATTTCATAAGTGTTTCACATGTGTTATTTTATTAGTCTTTATGATGTATCTAAAAATGTCAGTAACTGAAGACTGTCAGTATATAATTCTAGTTTTGGTTTAGTTACAATTTTAAAAACATTTAAACTTTAACCTATGCTTATAAATCACACACAGTTTCATAAATCAATGTAACCTTAAAAGAAAAAAAAAAACTTTATTTCTTTATCTATCTGCTTCAAACATTGCTTGACCTATACCTTTCAAATACAGTATTAGTGTCTCCACAGTTTCTTCCAAATCTCTTTTTATATCTGCAATTACATCTTCAAGTTCCCCACTTGTTGATTCTAAATACATAAAATCTAGTAAATAGATTTCAAACTCTTATCCTTTAATAAATCTAATTAGAATTGCATCTGCAGAGAAAAAAAAGCTGAAAGAAAATATTTCTAACCTCAAGGTCATTAATTATAATCTCTTAACTTTCCATTAAGCTTATCAAAATCATGCCACCAAGGACCACATTTTTCTTACAAACCTATTTTCCCTGACTATTTAAGTATTTTTTTTTTTCCTTGAGAACAAGATGTCAAAGGGAAGATACCACTTGTCATTTAACCACACATTTGTTAAATATTCTGTTTTGGCTTACTGGTTTCTAGTTATCTTTGTTCCCATATTATGTAAAAATACTGAAAAAAAGTGCTGATTGAAAATATCAAAACTGAATCTTTGGTTTATTTCCTTTTTCTGGTTTGTTCAATTTTTTTCCTACCTTAAACAAACAAAAAACAAAGAAACAGTAACGTTGGTTTACAAAAGTGCATTTATTCAAAGGCCCAGACTCATACTGCCTCAGATGTGTGTTCATATACCACCCCTACCACCAAGGCACCATTAGTCCTCTATGACAGTGCCTCTCCCCTTTTTTGTTTACTCCCTCTTCCTCTCCATCTTGGACCCTCAATTACACAGTTATATTTTTCAGGATTTGTTACTGATTTGGTTGTGTCTGACTCTGTTATGTGTCTCCATAGCCTGTGTATAAGTGAACTCATCCAATATTTATCTTTCTTCTTCTGACTCATTTGGCTTAGCCTTATCCCTTCTAATAATACCCATGTTTTTGCAAATGTCAGAAACTCGTCTCTTTTACAGCTAAGTAGCATTCCATCTTGTATATATGTCACAGTATTTTAATCTACTCCTGTCTTGGGTACTTAGGTTGTTTCCACACTGAGCTATTGTAAATAGTATTGTAGTAAACATAGGAGTTCCTGTATCCCTTTGATTTAGTGATTTTGTATTCTTTGGGTAGATATCTAGGAGTAGAATCCCTGAGTCATATCACAGATCTCTTTCTAATATTTTGAGGAAATGACATGTTTTCCATAAGAACTGAACCAGCCTACATTCCCACCAACAAGTGGGACCAAAAAATAATCACAATGGGAAGTTAATGTCAGGGAAGATGAAATATTTGGAAAACAAAGATTTTTGTGGAAAAGAATTTAGTTATTTTCGTATTGCACATGTCTCCTGCTTATATTTATGGACTGAATACAGGAAGAGGAAATTTATCAAAGAATACAACCATTCAACATTTTTCAAAAGGAAACATGATACTGAAACAGACACATAAACCAGGGAGCATAGAAAACATCCAGTCATAAACCCATGTATATATGGTCAATTAGTAACAAACACCCAAAATATACAATGATGAAATAATGTTCTTTTTCAATAATTGGTATTAGAAAAATGATATTCATACACTAGAATGGGATTGAACCCCTGCCTTAAACCATATTCAAATACCTCCAAATAAATTAAAAATTGAATATGATACCTGTATTCTATACCAAGAGATTAGTCTCTATGACTTTGGTGTTGGCAGTGATAATTTTTGGATTAGACACTAAAAACAAAAACAACCAAAGCAAAAAAACAATCAGGACTACATCAAACTAAACAGCTTTTGCTCAGGAAAAAAAAAAAAAAAATCAAGAAAATAAGAAATGCGAGAAAATGTTTGCAAACCATGTATCTGCTGAGGAATTTATAACCAAAATATACACTGATCTCACACAACTCAGTAGAAAAGGAAAAAATAACTTACTTAAAAATGGCAAAGGAATTGAATAAAATAGATTTTTTCCAAAGGAACATAAAAATAGTTAACAAATACATAAAAGGGTGCTTGACATTATAAATCCAAGGAATCCATTTAAACTAGGGAAATGCAAATCAAACCCATAATGAGACATCACTCACTTAGAATGGTATTAAAATGACAAGAGATAAAAACTGTTTGCCAAAATGTGGGTAAAGGAAACACTTGTATATTCTTGGTGAGAATGTAAAGTAGTATTCCACTATGAAAAACAGTATGGGGTTTCTGCAAAAACTTAAAAATAGAATTTCCATATGATCCAACAGTTTTACCCTTCAGTATATGGCCAGAGGATTCCAAATCATTATCTGAAAAGAGGTTATCTGTACTTCATGTTCATAGAAATATTCACACTAACCAAGGTGAACAAGTAAAAATAAGTGCTCATTGACAGAAAAATGGATAAAAAGTTGTATTATTTCACACACAATAGAATCTCACACAGATTAAAAAAATTATCTGCCACTTGTGAACTTGTGACAGCATATATGAACCTGGAGTACATGCTAAGTGAAATAAAAACAACCAAACATGACACATACTGCATGGTATACTTTATATTAGAACCCCTTACCCTAAATCAAGCTTGTAGAATCAGAAATAGAATGGTAATTTGTGGAGACTGAGGTGTGGGAAGAAATGTGAGAGGCTGGTAAAAAGATATAGACTTTCAGTTATAAGATGAATGTGGTATTATGTTTTACTGTGTAAGGAAATAGCATAGTCAGAAGATCACGCATAACATGTTGACGATAGTCAATACATTTAAAATTATAATTTGCTAAATTTTTTCCAAAATTTTTGTACAGGTGCTTTAAACAGTATGAAAACCAGTATTTACATATTGAAGTTAAAGAATTTAAAGTTTATAAACAATAGTTGCATAGCTACTTAAAAATACATGTAAATACATGTATATATATACATATATACACATTATGTATGTATCTCTTGGTACTTTGCAAATATTTTGTTAATTCAACACAAAGTGAGAATGTTTCAATAGTGAGTTACTTTTTCTTAAATTATAGTCTATTTGATTGATGTAACATTGTTATAACTTTAACATATTTCCACTATGCATCAATGAAAATTAGCCTGTATATGATGGGTTATTCACCATGAAAATTCCAATTCTATACATCACCATACATTTAAATAAGGCTTAAAATTAGATGTGATTTTAAGTCACATTGCAAAAGAGTAAAATGCATAACATATTTTACTAATCAGTCAAAAATAGATCTAAGATATTTGTGAAACAGTTGCTTGTTGTACTGTGTGATTTAAATATATTTCATGTTTGAGTAATTTTGATTATATAATGGACTATTTGTTGGATGTTTGTAAAATATTTGAAAAAATATGTGCACACAATTTAAACAGTAAAATTATCCTTTCACATTGTCACATCTACTTTTGACAACATTATAAAATGTTGTTAGGTACATTCTTCTTTAAACAATAGTGCTTCAAATGTAGCTTTACAGAACTAAAAAAAGGTAAATTGAGCAGCATAACACTAAACATTACAATTTGAAATCAGTTTTTATTTTTTCAGCCTCAGAATTGTGTTGCAAGCATTTGAACAATTTGAAAAGCCTGTGACCATTATATCTCTTCTGTGTAATTTATGTTAAAAATACTTGCTAATGAATTTGGAACCAAGTGCCTATTATCACTAAGTGTAAATTAAGACTTATTATCATTAATAGGAGTAAACACTCACAAATCAGGAGGAAATGAATCCTGATACTCTAAACTTTGAAGTTTATATGAGAAATAAATTAACCATAAAATTAGAGTGCAGACAGCTTTCTGCAAAAAGTAAGTCTTAAAGGTATTCTAAAATACTTAAAAGGCAATATTTCCTTAACAAATTTAAGCACAGACATGCAAAGTGAAACAAGGCAATTTGAAAATTGGGCAAGATTTAGATTCCCATTTTCTTTAAAGTTCTTAGAAAGTGAACACACTGTATGCTGAGAGTATGCCATAATTCAAAGAAAAGTTAGAATATTCCATCTATTTGTTAACTACTGTCAACCTAAATATTCATAATATATCCTCTAAAATGTCTACCATCAAGTTTACTTTCCCAATGAATTGGAAAGGGAAATATTTTAAAGAACATGGAGCAATATTAAAGGGCTAAAAATACAAACAATTATATGTGTTTCATTTTAGTCAATTTTATTTAGAAGAGATTTGTATTTTTATAATGTGGAGTAACCTTTCAGAGATGAATATATATAGGAATATATACAATTCAGATTTGTGATTCACAAAATAATTTTAAAGAATACTTAGAAGCACTTAATTCCTTTCGGTGTGACAAAGTTAAAATAGAAATCTCATAGACATTAATCATAAAATAATCTCAAGATTTGATTACAAAATACCCGATTATATTCTGAAAGGCTGATGATAATGAATATAACTCATGACTAGCTGAAACTTATCAATATTAAAAATCAAAAAAAATACTATAAGACCTCTTTGCAATTTAAATTTTGTCCAGAACAATAGTAATGAAAACACTAGAAGCTTAAACAAGTGGGGAAAAGACGACTAGAGAAAAAATGGCCAAGAATTTAAAAGAAAAGATAAAATTGTTTTTTAAAAAAAATTTAAGATAAATTTTTTAAGATAATTTTTTTTAAAAGAAAATTTGCTGTGTAACCATCCCATCCTTGTTGCCAATTTCATTGTAACTGGTCCCTGTTGCCAGTTGTAGGAGAAGCATCAGGCTCACCATTCTGTGTGGTCATTATTGATTTTAGCAATTACAACGACACATCAGGCAGTGCAGGGTGGCAGGTAAATCCCCTCCAACACCTCCCCCCCCCCCCTAAATCTTCATGGTCTTTTGCTGGGCTCTTAAGCTCTCTAGTGTGTTCTCTATGGCTCCCTGTGAACCTTTATGCCCTCTCTCCTAAGCCCAGGTGTGCCCACTTAGATATGCACACACCCACTGGGCCAGGCATTATGAGGAAGAAACAGTATCCCAGGTGCTATATGTATAGGATGTACAGGCTAATGAAGGAAAAAGCCTGACTAATTAACTTACCCAATGAGTTAATGATCCACTACCTGGGATTTACATCAGGGAAAGTGGATTACTGACTGTTTCAGGAAGAAGGCTGTAGGGTAAATGTGTTGGTCTGGCTTTTCCCCCACCCTCTTAACCCTTGAGACCACTACTTATGGTATTGTGCTCCCCACCCCCATGATTGTACATATGTGGGTGCAGTGGTTGTGCACATGTGTGAGTGGACACATCTACATCTTAGAAGAGAGTCTTAAATGGGTGGCATCCCTCCCTGGGGGAAGGGAGCATGGAGAGGAGATTGAACACAAGGGCTGGAGTGCATGCAAACAAGAATGGCAGAGAAAGTGGTCAGAGGAGGAGCCTGAAGCTTCCTGAAGCTCTGGTTGGGGGGGGGGGGTTGCCTCCCAGTTCCCCTGCCCCTGCTGCCTGCCTAGCCTGCCTGTTTGCCATGCAATTGCCCCAGTCTCCTTGCCTGAGAAAAAAAAAAATCTGAATTATTTTATTTTCTATCTCTAAAGGACTTATTTGAACCTATCTTATCAGACACGTTTTCTGGCAATACATTTCCTGAGTCTTTATTTCTCAGGATAATGCAGAGTACTGCAGTTTCAGTTGGTGTTTCAGTATTTCATACCACTTCATTCTTACTTGTGGTTTCTTAGAAGAAATAATTTATTAATCTTATCATTATTTCCTATAGATTACATGGTCTTCCCTCTGATTGCTTTCAGAAATTTTTGTGGCACTTTGATTTTCTCTAGTTTGAAACTAGTATGAGTAGGCATAGTTACCTGGCATTTGTATTGTCTCATGTTCTCCTAAATTTCCAGAACTGTTGTTTGGTTCTACTATTAATTGAGGAAAATTCCCTGATGTTATTTTTATAAGTATTTCGTCTTTTACTTTCTCTTTTCTACCATTGGTATTCACACTATGTGTACACTATACTTTTTGTAGTTGTCCCAGTCATAGTTTTAGTATGTTCTGTTGTTTCTGTTTTATTTGCGCTTCTGTTTTGGTGTTTTAATTGATAATTTTTTTATGTTTAGACATTCTTTTGGCAGCTGTGTCCACTTTACTAACTAGTTCAATAAAGGCATCTTTCATTTCCATTATAGATATCTAGCATTTCTTTTTGATTACGTATTTGATTTCTCTATCTGTCCCGACATTCTCTCCCATCTGTTCTTGTATGTCATCTACTATATCCATGAGTGTCCTTAGTAGATTAATCATAGATGTTTTAATCCACAATGTGATAATTTTAACTTCCTTGTCCTATCTGTCTTTTCATGTTACTGTTGTCTCTTCAGATTGTTTTGTTTGCTTTCTGGTACGTCTGGCATACTTTACTTGATAGGGGAATATGATGTACTGGGTGGAAAATAGCCATTTGTTAGTGAAGTGAATTTGTTAGTGAATTGTTGGAATATTGGCAACCTTCTGTAGTCCCGCAGTTTTATCTCAGACTTACCTCAATTCTATGCCTTTGCTTTGTGAATTTCATGTTTTTTTCTCAGCTTTTTTCCTTCCCCTATTAAGTGGGAATGGAGGGCTAGTATGGACTTGAGACAAGTGTTTCCCCTCCTCCGAGTCAGTTAGCCTCTGATGATGTCCTAGTTAATTAGATTGGTTAACTTGCTTCTCCTGTGATTAGGATTGTTAAATACAGAACATTGTCTGTTTCAAATTGTTCTTTCCCCTCTTTTGCTATTGCAAATATAAGGGAAGTTTTGCTATTTTTACTATGAGTACCTGGTGGGGCTCCTGGAGGTAAATCTCACTGAACTGTGGGGATCTTCCTATGTCAGGTTTCCCACTGGAGTTTGTAACTTTTGTACCAGTTCATCCTGAGCCTCCAGCAAATTGTCAATTACAGTTAAGATTTTTTATCTTGGTTCTGGTTCCCATGGAGATTTCTGCTGTTGAGTCTTTGCTCAGGTAAGCCTGAATTCCCTATATATTCCTCTCTGTCTTTCCAATTTGGGGGGTGTTTGTTCTGTGTTTTTACTACTTTTACTCATTATTTAGTCTGTTCTACTTTTACTTATTTTTAGTCATGTGATAACTTCCAAGTTCCTTAAAAGCAGGACTGGAAACCAGAAGTCTGTCATTGTAATTTTGCACTGAAAAATCAAACAAAGTTTGGAAGAATTAAAAATATGTGATTTTTTTAAAAAATTAGGTAAAGTTAATAATGGGATTATTAAGGTTAAAAATTATCTAGAAACCATTAACATGTATCAATTTATTTTTACATATAAGTGGCTAGGATTCAAAATCAAGTTTAAAATAATTTTAAATTATATTACTTTATTTCTAGCTTCTACTTCTTAATATATTTTCTTCAGAATCTGACTAAAACAAAAATGTGTATAGATAGCAGCAATCCACAGCACAATAAAAAAAATCATGTATAAATTTTGGTTGTCCCCAAACTTACGAACTGATTGTTTACTGTTAACTGGAACTCTTGCTGATAACATAAACAGACAATTAGCACATTTTATGTTATTGATATTAATGTTGTATTCCTGCAATGGGGTAAGCTAAAGAAAAGAAAATGTTTTTAAGAAATTATTAGGAAGATGAAATGCATTTGGAGTTCTGTGCTAGATTTATCAATATTCTAAGTTTATTGTTTTGTTTTAAGGTTTATAAGAAAATCATTGTATAAGTGGACCCTCAAAGATAAATCCGTTTGTGCACAGACATACACACACATACAAGGAAGGGGTAACGATTTGTGCTGTTCATTTTCCATACTGCTTTATTCGTTTGAATGTACCATAGATATATATTATTATTAAAGTACCATAGATATATAATATTCTATTTTATTTAGAGAATTTTAAAATAACATGTTTCAATATTTCAATTTTATTTATTTTGTTAAAATTAAAGTGATAAAAAGGAATATAACCAAAACTCTTTCAATATCCATCTCTCCCTCCAATACTGAATTTTAGCTCATGAAATTTTTCCTTTATGTGTATAGATTCCAAAACTATAGTTTTTATTTTTAATATTTGAAATAAATGGTCTCATATTTATGTTCTTTTATAAATATAATTTTAGCTTTAATTTATGTTTGAATTGTTCCTGCTTTGTTTACATTTCAACATACTTAGCTCCAGATGGTTCATCTTCATTTTTATATGGTTGGTATTGTTAATATAACTTGAACACCACACTTATCATTCCTCCTCTGTGTGGGATATTTAAGTTGTTTCCATTTTTGGGCCAATATCAAATACAAAGTGAATATTTTATACATTTCAAGGGAAATGTAGGGGAAAGTTTTCTAAACCCCTACATACATCTTGGTATCACTAATTTGCACTCCCCACAGGACTGGATTATGAGGTCCTAAGGATGTACTTTTGCAGTAACACTTTGCTGTTTTCAGAATTTCTATCTTCTGCCTCACTGGGTATATTGATAAAGTTATTCTCCGTTCTTACTGATTTGTAGAAATGTTTGATAGTCTAAGTATTTTTAAAAATATTATTTATTTTGTTCTTTAGATCACAACCTCTGTGTTTTTTGGGATACTTTCCCCTCCCTCCTCCCTCTGGTGCCCCTTCCATTCTCTCAAACCCCACTCTGTAGTTTACTAGTTGCGCTAAGTCCATTAGTCTCTTTCCTGTGGCAGTGTCCTTTCACTGGGTGAAGGACTGTGTTGTTGGAACCAAGTGAACCTTACCAGTAGGTTTTCAGTCTTCAGTTTGCATTGGGCAGCCAGTCTGTATTCATCTGTGATCTGCCCATGTTTTCTTCCTGCAGGCCGTCTTCTCCAATCCCATCTCTGCTGTTTTGCTGCTTTACGTTATGGTTCTGTGTCACATTTAGGGGATCTCAGCCAGTGTTGGTGAAGAAGTTTATCTGTGGATACAGGCATCTGTGAACGGCTTTTGTAGATCATCTCCTCTGCCTCAGTTTGCAGCTCTGATGTGGGGCCGATTACCCCATCTTCTGTAGTATGGGGCGGGAGCCTTGCTTTCCTAGAAGGCATCTCCAAAATGAGGTCCTGGGTCTTCCCGGCCCAGTGAGCACATAGGTGCGCATGGTGACATCGTGTCTCTATAGTTGTTTCTCTTGTCTCGCATGCACTGGTTCTCTCAGTTGTCCATCTGCTGTGTTCAGCTCAGGCTTGTGGGCTGGATTTTTGCATGATCGCTCACCTGTTCTATGATGGGGTTTGTGTTGCACATGTTCTTGCTCTTGGAATTTAGCTGGAGTAAGAGCGAAATGGAAGGGGCTCCTCCCCCCCCCCAACCCCCACACACAGGCTGGTACCTCCCTGCACAGGGGAGGCACCCAGATGGCTGAGCCTGTGCCCTTTCATGCTCATCTTGAGCTGGGAGCTGGGGGCTCTGCTGATCTGGGCTGATCTGGGCTGCAGAGGGCTGCCCTGTGCAGCAGCCACCACACCAGCTGGTGGGTGGGGCCAGCATAACCCCCACCCTGTGCCCCCTCCAAGGCTCACTCAGCTCAGGGGGCTTACCCAGGATCCTTCACCCCCTTTGCTCCCTCCTGACAAGGGAGCTTGGACAGCTAGGGACCCGGGTACCCAGGCAGTTTGGACTCGTCTTTTTTTTAATTTGCTTTATGTATTACATTTATTACTTTAGTTTGCCTCTCCCTACTTACAAGTGAGATTGGATAATTTTGCATATAGATGTTGATCATTTTGGTCTCCTTATCTTAAATTACTAAATCACACTTTCAGCCAATTTTATTTAGTTATTGTGTCAGATTGCCTCTCATCTCATTCTGTGTTTTCTATGGGACCATGAAGTTACCATGAAGATAATCCATTTTTGAAATCTTATAAGTAGGTTTTTGGGTTACATTTTTCCAGAAAGGAAGAGGAGAGTAACCTAATTATTCCTATTACACTCATTGTGCTAAAAATACATGTTATCATTTTGATTATTGATAGTTATTTCTCCTTCTATCGATTTGTAGATATGTTTTATAGGCTAAGTATTCTTTATTTGTTTATGTATCTTTTTATCTAGTCTGTGATTTGTATTATTATGATGTGGATTTTTTCAGTCAATGAGTTTAGTTTTAAGTTACTGGTGTGTATCAATAATTTACTTTTTATTGCAACTTAAGAAACATTCTTTATCCTAAAATTTATAAATGTATCCTTGAACTATTCTCCAAATTTTTTGAAGTATCTTGAAACTATTTAGATACTGACTTATGAAATGATGTTTTTATAAAATGGTTAACATATGTTTATATAAAGAAAATGTGCAAATTGACAATGTTTACTATTGAAACAATAGCATTAATTTATGTTTACCAAAAAAATAAAAAGTAAATAAATTCCTGAAGACAGTTTTTGAACCAAACAAAATATGTAACTCTTGTCATTTTTTGGTTATATGGTGACTTTGAACTTTTTATGTTATAGATATTAAGCAATAGTACAAACTATTGAGTATGAAATCATAGCGGAGCTAGGTCAATGGATTAAGATAAATAATCTAAGAATGGCTTCCTAAAGTATTGAAATCTTATATATATTTCCATAAATAATGTTCACTAAAGTCACTGGCCACTGAAGGAATCAAATATGTATGAATAGTTATTTCTCTGTGTTAGTTTTTGGTTGATTTTATTGCCTTTATCTAATCTCCCCTCTTATAATTTTTTTGAGTATGTAGTACTTTTATACAATAAAAATCACATCTGCATCTTAGGCAACAAAATATAATTTATTCCTAGGAGTGTGTCCCTCTAATCTTCTTATTGTCAGTATTTCTTAGTTATTTGGGAGTCTTTTGTGGTTACAAGTAAATTCAACAACATTTTCTCTATTTCTTTGGAGAACATTGCTGAAACGTTGTTAGGGTTTGCATAGATGATGGCCATATTAAAAATATTTATTCTTCCAATACACGAATAAGGAATGCCTTTTCTTCCACTTTGTCTTCTGTTTCTTTTAACAATGCATGTGTGGGTGAGTCTACAGCCCATAATCAGTGTTTCAGTTGAATGCTTGAGAAAATTTTTTACAATTTGTCAGTGTCAGTGCTGTAGGTAGAAGGGGAACTGGGTTACTAATATTGGTTTATATAAATGCTTACACTTCTACCTGACTGTCTTGGAGTACTTGCTTTTTGGAAAATTTCTTTTATAATTTTCCTTTTGCAATTCCTGCCATAATGTGTGTAGAATATACAAAGCAATTACAGACCATTACTTAAGTTCAAATTCCTTGCTGAGACTTGTCTTCGACCTGGCTTATGCACTATGTACATGAGGCAGACTATAAATGATTCCATTCCCCAGCTCATTCAGTCATCACCAGTATTTTTTTCAAGTCTTCTGTGTTGAGGTTCTGTAATATGGGGCAGATATTAGGAATTTCAATTACCTAGTAAGGCATTAATTACCTAATTAACTAGGTAATTAATTTGAATTCCTGAACAATCATTTTTGGGGATGGTTTGTTACATGGAGATGGAATAACATGGTTGTCAGAAAGGTCACACTAGTGGTCATAGCTTATATTTCTTGAGCACTTTTTACGTGTCACGGTGTTAATATAAATTTTTTATTCTTCGTAAAATTGAGTACATAACAGTCCTCTAATTTTCCACCCTCTCTCTAGGAAACTATTTACTATTTTCTTGGTACCCAAAATGCATCATTGCTTTAGTGTTAACTGCATAGACTTTTTTGGTCATAATTTAAATTTCTTTTTTATTTACTTCTGTAATTCTATGCCTTTGTCAATTTTTCTTCCAAAATTAGAATAACCCACAAGCTTATTTTTTCATTCACTAATTTAGTCATTAGACCACAAGTTTGATTGATTGCTATAATACATTTGAAAGAAAATTAATTTAATCACTAATGATTAAACATTGTAAATATAGTGATTTTATTACTGATAGTTTATATGGAATAGAAAGTGCCCTTGCCACTTACATTGTAGCACCGAGAAATGGTAAAATTGTTCTCTTCTGCTTTGTAAACAAAAAAATAAACATTTTTATCATTATGTTTGTGCTTTTAATATATACTAATATAATAAAAACTATTACAAATATTTTGTTAACTGTATAATAAAAATTAAATCATTACATTTAATGGATGTTTATTGATATATGAATACAAATAAGTGTACTACTGATTGAAACTATGTTTTCAGTATTGAAAATTCTGATTTATTATTAGTCAGTTTATTATGTTGCAATGTAATGTCATGTTGTTTCTATTTTAATATTAATAAAGAAAGCAGATTTTACTGGCTTTGAATAGATTTTAATATTCTTTATACAGTGGAATCCTATCTTTGAAAGAGTAATTTTATTTTATAACATTTTTTAATCGTTTTGAGATTCTTTATTTTCTAATTATAGGTAAGCAAATTCTGAAGTCTGTTCTTTAAAGGCAATGATTTAATTTATTTCATTACAATCTTTTTTCAATTAATGCTGATTTTAATGTTGCTTTTAGTATATTTTAAAGAAAAGAGACATTGGTTACCGCAGTCTTTTGGATATAAATTGTGTTTTAAATGCATAGAATTGATATAGATTTTGTGAATGAAGAAAAGTTGATGTAATTGTTTTATTTTCAAAAAATGTCTTGTTAAATTTAAACAACATTGATAAGCATTCGATGTGTTCTCAAAATTTGCCAATGAGTTGGCATTTCTTGAAGTACTTGTCAACAGTGCTATAAATATTAGAAGTAAGAACATACATTTGTCATTATTTAATAAAAATCAGTGTGCTGAATTATCAAAATATTAAAATATTTAAGTACATGTTATATATAGTTCTATATTTAAATATTTTATTTTAAATTAAAATAATAAATATAAAATCTATTAACCATATTTAAGTATAAAATTTATTGGGAGTAAGTACATTTACATTACATTGCAATAGTTACTATCTTCCGTATTCAGAATTTTTTCATCTTTCAAAACGGAAGCATGTCACCATTAAGTAAAATTCCTTATCCCTACTAAGCTACT
>PVHY01003067.1:71110-114449 GCA_004024945.1 Uropsilus gracilis
CAGGGATTTGCCCCCCCCCCACTCTCCCTTCCTCCCTTCCCTTTCTGCTCAAATTTGTGCACCTCATTTTGGTGCTTATCTTGTTTTGACTTTTCCTCAAGGCTTTTGTTTGTTTTTTCACTATATTCCATATATAAGTGAAACCATTTGGTTTCTGTCTTTTTCTTTATGACTTGTTTCTGCTAATATGTACAGATTTCTAAGTACATCCATGTTGTTATTTCATCAAATTTGTCATTTTTAATTGATGAGTAATATTCCATTGTGTATATATGCCACATTTTTTCATTGAGTCATCTGTTTTGGGGCATTTAGGTTGCTTCCATGACCTTGCAATTATAAAATGTGCTGCAGTAAACATCCAAGCACAGGTGTCCCTTTGTACCCACATTGAGGTCTCTTTTGGGTAAATTCCCAAGAGAGCAATTGCTGGGTCAAATGGTAGTTCCATTTTTGTTAACTTGAGGGTCCTCCACACTGCTTTCAATAGTGGTTGGACTAGTTTACATTCCCACCAGCAGTGTAGTAGTGTTCCTTTCTCTCCACATCCTCGCCAGCAATTCTTGTTGTCTGTTCTTTAGGTGTGGGTCATTCTTACTGGTGTCAGGTGGTATCTCATTGTGGTTTTGATTTGCATTTCCCTTATTACTAGCGACATTGAGCAATTTTTCATGTGCCTGTTAGCCATTTGTATTTCCTCTTTGGAGAAATGTCTTTTTAGTTCTCCCCATTTTTTGATTGGACTTTTTGATTTGCTTTTGTTTAGTTGTGTGAGTTCCTTGTTGATCTTCGTTATTAATCCCTTGTCACTCATGTGGAGGGCAAAAAATTTTTCCCCATTTGATTTGGGCATCTTTTAGTTTTTTCTGTTGTCTCTTTTGCTGTACAGAAGATTTTTAGTTTGATGTAGTCCCATCTGTTTACCTTTTTTCCTTCATTTTTTTTTTTTTTTGCCATCTGTAGATGTTTCTAGAAAGGGATTTCTGAACTGTACTTCGTGGAGAGTTTTGCCCAAGTTTTCCTCTATGTATGCTATGGTTTCAGGTCTGACCTCTAAGTCTCTTATCTATTTTGAGTTGATTTTTGTATATGGAGTAAGGGAGTTTTCTTGGTCCATTTTTTTGAATGTCTTAGTCCAATTTTCCCAGCACCATTTATTGAAGAAGCTAGCCTTGTTCCAAGGTAAGTTTTTCACTCCTTTGTTGAAGATTAATTATATATGTGTGGTTTTATTTCAGGGCACTCAATTCTGTTCCATTGGTCTGACTGTTTTTGTACCAATACCATGTTGTTTTAATTATTATGGCTTTGTAGTATAGTTTGAAGTTTGAGATAGTAATTCCTCCATTCTCTTTTTTTCTGGTCAGAAGGCTTTTTTATATACGAGGTCTTTTGTTATTCTATATGAATTTCAGTAGTTCTTGTTCTATCTCTTTAAAAAATGTCATTCAGATTTTTATTGGGATTGCATTGAATCTGTAGATTGCCTTTGGTAGGATGATCATTTTGATAATATTAATTCTTCCAATCCATGAACAGGGAATGTTTTTCCATTTCCTTATGTCTTCTTTTATCTCTTTTAGGAGCATTCTAAAATTTTCTTTGTATAATTCTTTCACGTTTTTTGTTAGGTTTATTCCCAGGTATTTAATTTTTTTGGTGTGATGGTAAATGGGATGGTTTTTCTGATTTCTTCTTCTTCTATTGACTTTTTGCATGTAGGAAAGCCACTGACTTCTGTGTGTTGATTTTGTATCCAGCTACCTTCCTGAACTGGTTTATTATTTCAAGTAGTCTTTCTGTGGATTTTTTTTTTTTTTGGTTTTCTTTATAGAGAATCATGTCATCAACATATAATGATGTGGGGAGAGTGGGCATCCTTGCCTAGTTCCAGATCTCAACTGGAATCTTTTCTTTTTTTAACTGGTTTTTAATCTAGTTGGTTTATTTTGTTCTTCAAGTCCTTTATTTCTTTACTTACTTTATATCTCTTCTTTATTTAGAGTGCTATACAGGAATCTCCAGTTATAATTTGGGAACCATCTACTCTTAATCTTGCTACTTTTTTTCATGAAATCAAAATGAACTCTTTGAAAAGACTGATGAAGATAATATTCTTTTAAGGAAAATTTTTAAAAAATAGAGATGATTGCAATTACTGATATAAAAAATGAAAGAATGGATATCACTGCAGATTACATAACAATTAGAGAATAAAGAAAACTATCAGCACCACCTGGCCTCAGATTTATAACCAATTCATTGATAGAAGAAATTTGTCTAAAGTCAGACAAGAAGGAATACATAATCTTTTAAAATCTATTCTATTCAAGGCATTGAATCAATTACTAGTACCTTTCAAAAACATAATAACAGATTCAGCTGGGTTCAGTGATGAAATCTGCCAAATATTTAATGAAGAAATGATACCAATTATCTATATAACCACTTTCAATAAGCAAAAGGAATATTTCATAACTCATCCCATACACTAATATCAAAATCAGACAAGAGGCATTAAAAGTTGAAACCCTTAATAAAATGTTAGCAAATCAAATCTAAATATATATATGATTAAGTGGGTTTTATACCATATATAAAATGCTAGTTCAACATTCAAACTTCAATTAATATAATCTATCTTATCAACAGACAAAGAGAGAAGTCATATGGTCATAAGCATGATGCAGGAAAAGTGTCTCACAAACCCAGCACCAAGCATAATAAAAATTCTTTTCAAAATATGTACTTTCTTAATCTGATATTTTACCAAAAACATGCAAATAACTCCATACTTAATGATAGCCATAAAGCTTTCCCACTAGTAAGGAATAAGGTAGTGATGTTCCATATCACTTTCTTTTTAACATCATCCTGTAAAATTTAGCTAATACTGTAAGTTAAGAAAAAATTATACATATGGGGAAGTTAAACATAAAATTGTGTTTGTTCAAAGATGGTGTGTTTGCACAGAATATCTGAAAGGATTTTAGTTTTATGCAATCCCATTTATTTCTCTTTTGTTTTCCTTTCTGTTGGAGACAAATTCCCAAAGACAGCTGGAAGGCCAGTATTGAAGACTTAATTTTCTGTGTTTTACTTTATGTATCTATGGATTCCCACCTTATATTTGATTCATTTTGAGTTTGTTTTTATGTATGGTGTAAGATCGTGATAAAATTTCATTTTTTTCATGTAACTGTCCAGTTTTCCCAGAGCATTTATTGAAAACACTTTCCTTTCTCCATTGTATGCTAGGTTTTGTCAAGCTTTTTTTCTACATATGAAATAATTTACAAGGAAGCCTTAAAGGTCAGATAAAAAGAGCTTCTACTAGAAAGTGAGAAAACTAAATGAATGGATACTGGACCTTCATATAAATACACACTATGATATTTTATACATTCATGATTAATAGGTTTTCTCCTATCCAGGAGCATAAAACACACTGTTATCTGTGAAGGCAAATAAATAAACTATATTGGTAACTAGATCACAAAAAGCTATTTGTCAAGCATTTTTTCTTCATTATTGAGTTAATATGAATTTTATTCATCTTTCTGAATATGATTCAGACCAGGTGTATAAATATAGTGCATTAGCAAGCAGTGCTATAGCCCAGTTCATCCTTAGTGCACTGCCTTCCTGATGGGTAGATAGGATTTCAGGTCTACCCTGGACACATGTAGCTGGAGTCTGGCATGGCAGGGCATGGCATCTCCTGGTTCAGTGTTTGAGAGTGGAGGACCTAGTATAGCATAGGTGGAAGCCACCATGGGATGGCAGATATCATGGTAAGGGGCAACTAGAGATCTGGTGAGCAAAATTACTCAAGGTTCCACTAGATACCTGATGCCTAGCAACACATAGCTCCTGGCACCTTAGAGCCTATGCTGAGTTGTGACCAGTTTCTGAGGTGCAAAATTGTCATGTATATTAAATGTGAGGAGCAGTGATATGCTGCTACATCACTGGGGTTGGTACACAGGGCTGGTGGGGGGGGGGGTTGACTCATATACTTTACTAGACTTGCAATAATGTACCAAAATGTTTCCTGCTAGTCCTAGTTTAGCAAGGTTGTGAGAATTTGCCCACCAGTGTTTCTTACTTGGTAATAAATCTTCCTCTCAACTAGATCTTTTTAAGAGTGCTAAGTGGAAGTTTTTTACCTATGATTCTGGCACTTTTCAGACCTAAGTTACTGTACAAAGTGCCATGGTAAGTATGCAGGTAGGTCCCTCAATGGCAGTTTCTCCACTCCCTGTATTTCTTTTCCTACGCCCCTGTAGCCTTCTGCTAGCCTTCAATATCAGGGCTACACTAAGGTGGATTGATATATTGAGGTGCTTAATGGGGGAAACAATTATTCTCCGTCTCTCCAAGGAAAAGTTTCATATCTTTGAAGTCTATTTTGACCATGAATTCCACAACCAGTGTGTACATGGGTGATATCTTCCTTGGCAAGAGCATAACTGTGTCCTAACTGTGCACATTGTCCATTTATCCTTTTTTGTGGAAGCTCTTTTTATTTGACCTTTAAGCCTTCTTTGTAAATTATTTCATATGTAGTTGTATAATTATTGCGTCAATGGAAGTTGAGTTCAACTTGTTCTTATGTCATCACGGTGAACCAGAAATTAAAATGTAGAATCTAAATTAAAATTCTTTTCAAAGAGGAGATGAGCTTGGTGTGGGGTTCCAAATATTGCTACGAAATGATGGAATAAGAGTGAGAATGGTAGGTATTTATTATTCTTAACATGTTCATTATTTTAGAAAATCCATTATTTAAAGAGCAACAAGAAAATAGAAAATCAAATATAGTAAGAAGATATTTTATTAGAGTGGGAAAAAATAAATGAATGGACACTGGACATTCGTATAAATACAACACTATGACATTTTATATATTCATGATTAATAGGTTTTTTTCCTATCCAGGAGCATAAAACACACTGTTATCTATGAAGGCAAATAAATAAACTATATTGGTAACTAGATCACACAAAGATCATAAAAGCTATTTGGTAATAAAAGTAAAGATGGAGAGAATGAAAGTAGAAGTGCTGAGTTCACTGGAAGAAATAAAATCACATTTAAGAAAACTTCATTCTACATGATTTTCTTGATTGAATTATTAAAACCGATAATTTCTAAATGTGGGGAAATACACTGGTGATTTTAAAGACTTCAGTTTCTTGTAGTGTTAGTTATGCTGAAAGCACATGTTATTAATACAATAAATTTGTGCATTTTTATTAGTATCCTCTTACATTTCATATACAATTTTGCTTTCACAAATTCAACCCCATCCAATTATTTTTGCTAGGAGAAACTTCATTCTTAAAATAAAAATGCCATGAATTGCACTTTTCTATCTAATGTGAATCAAACGATAAAGGAGTCATAACATAAATGGCAGTCTTATATAGAATAAATACTGAAACTAAAGAAAGGATGAATAAGAGATGGAATTTACTCTGGTGATTCAGGTGAATAAGGGTAATGCCCTCTGTATGCATTACAAACTCTATGTCTATGTTTGAGTATACAGGAATCGAATGAATCATTCCAATTCTATATTCCAGCTGAACTGGTGGAAAAAATTTAATAAAATTTGTGGAACAGAATTGTTCCTTCATCTCTTGTTCTCTCCTAAACCTAATCTTCCTTGTAGTATCTACTGATCACTCAGTTTCTACACCTGTGGGGCTCTTGCCCTAAAGCAGTGACATCTGGAGTTGTATTATGAAGAGAATGTTATCATTAAGCCCTATCATCCATATAGCCAACATAGTCATCAATGACATGACAGTAAGCACTTCTCATGAGCTTGAATGATTCTGTAACAATATTATGAATGAATATACCCACAAATATACACATGTGCCACATATTTCTAGTCTAGGCTTATTACTAGGATGTTAATGTATTAATAGACATTAGGGACTGAATCAAATAAGAAAATAATCTTTATCTGTCTTAGATTAAGATAGCCTGAGTCAGAATTTGGAAATGCATGCGCTATCTTACTCTCTAGTAAAAAAACAAGTAGCTTCATTCAAGTGATCATCAGTGATCATCATTTTTAGAAGGAAGTGGAAACTCATTTCAGTGACAGGATGGCATAGATTCAATACTGTCCAAAGTCCTGCAGCCTTTGAAATGACTTTTATGTTTAAAGAGGATCTTTTCTTTCTTTAGTCAAGATGCAAGAAGGCATAGATGAGGTCAGCAGGGGTATATATGTACATGCTGGTGAATATGGGTAAAAAATGAATATCAGTAAAAGTTGATAGTATATTTCCTGTTGATGATCATCTACCATTTTAATGAAGCTTAGGAAAAAATTCCATTATTTTTATGGTATATAACATAAAGAATCTTAGTTAAAGATGATATTAATATTCCTGAATTCTTTGAAGATTTTAAAACATTTGAAAACATTTCCTTACCTCTTTTGTGCCTCATTATAGAAGGTGCAATAAATATGTTGAAAAGGGCCTAATGGCATTCAGTCATTTAACATCATCATTTTAAGACTTTTATGAACTACAATTAGATAATTATTGTTAATTAGTATGTTAGGGTGACAGAATTATTACAGTGTATAAGAGAGTTAGCAATATGTTGAATATATGGCATTCACCTAGAGATTATTGGGGCTGACATTTTCTTTGCTCTTTTTGTTAACATAGGATAAAGAGCTGCACTTAGTCTTTATTACCTCCAAGTGTGATTTTTGCTTACAATTTCTCTAGCATATATTTTACACTATTCATGTTTGTGTCTTTGATAGATTGGTCTTTTCTGTAGCTCAAGGGAATTTAACATTATTTATGGAGAACTGAAATCTAAACCTAAAATTGCAAACAACTATGAGTAAATTTTGCATTTTGAGAATTAGTCTTTATTCTTAAATATGGATTATTTTTTAAAATAATTTCCCATATGAAAATAAGGTTTAAATATCGTATGTCCTTTCTAAAGGTATAACCATTACCTTGTTGTTATCTTTATCACAAATATAAAAAAAGTCTTATTGAAAATGATGGTAAATGTGTCCATGCAGATATAGCAATGTGCAAAAAGTTATATATCAAAATAGAACTATATTAGTAACATTAAACTGTTAAGAGTTAAAAATAAAATTTAAAACATTCTAACTTATATTTTCATTTCAATACATAATGTTGATTAGATAATTTAAGAGGAGTAACAGAAAAGAGGAGTAAAATATTACAAATGAATAAATTCTTATGGGCCCTGATGTATATCGTTAGAATATTGCTTTAAGAATAGAAAAATAGATATGAACATACCATTTTATAAGATATTCAAAGACATTTGCTTACTCTCAGACAAACCATATGAAGCCAGCCATATTAAGAATTGCTATATGTTATCCGCTAGCTGATCTACAGTATTAAACATTAGAATTTCCCTGGAAAGCTTTGTTTAATTTCATCCTAGTTCTTCCTATACACCCCCCCCACACACACACACATGCACACAAACACTTTTCAGAAACCTAGAAACCCAGAAAAAAAATTTATTCTAATGCTAAAAGTCTTATTTTAGGCCAACATTTACATTGTCATTTTATGTTCTAAAATGTCAGGCTTGTTCTGATCATCCTAATGGGTCTTTCTTCTTTGCTATTTATTTGTAGTTTCAAGCACAATATAAATATTAGAAGTACTAACATTCATAGGAATTGTGATAAAAATGGTGATTTCTACCAAAAGATATGGTGACACACCCTAAAATATTAATTGTTCCAGCTTTCTACATCCCTTCTTCCCAGTTCTTCCTCCCTTCATTCCTTCTTTTCTTCTATCAATGATGCACCTCTTTATGATATTTTTTCACTATAAATCAGTAAGACAGTTATAGTGAAGATTCATTTTATAAATCCCTATCTGCCACATAGGGATTACACTTAAATTTTATTTTTTATGTGTTAGTTTTCACCTATCTTCAGTGGAAACTCTTTAAAATTGGTGTTGGGAACTCATTTCACTAAATAAAGAGCTCCTTGGATGCAGGCTAGATGTCTCTGTTTAAAAAATTTCGCAAAGTTTTATCTTGCCTTTTATTCCATAAATGCTTATTGATGCTAAAATTTTTAATGTATTTAAGGAAAAGGGTAATATTTACAAAGGAGATAACCCATCAGAATGTTCTTCAGTTTCCAGTTCCATAAATTATAAATCTTTTGTTTTTGAGACTAAGTATTGCTATTTTTGCCCATGAAACCGCAGGCTCAATTTTCCCGGGGTACCACAGACTCAAGCAGTCCCCAGCCTCAGCTTCCCAGGTACCTGGAATTACAGGCGTGCACCACCATGCCCAGCTATTTTTGGGGGCACAGGTCTCACTCTGTTCCCCCAAGCGGGATTTGAACAGTGATCCCTAGCCCCAGCTGCTTCATAGGCTGAAACTTACAGGCAGGCACCACCACACCCAGCCATAAATTATAAATCTTAACAATTTATTTTGTATCTTCTGGACTCTATATATTCACTGAGTAAAATTTAATCTATGTACCTAAGCATACGCATATAAATAGCATATGTAAAATGCACATAGTTATATTTATGCATATATGTGTTTATACAATTACTTGCAAGTGCCTATGTATATTTTTATGTGTGTACACATACATATGCATACTTATATACTTCAAAACATACATTTAAAAACAGAGGTTTAGATCAGATGCATTTCTAATACTATCTTTTTATGATTCCTTTCTTTAGAATATAAACATGCTTAATTCTCCTGTACCTTGATAATTATTCACCACCCTTTCTCCTTTACTTTTCAATTGAGCTCTAGTCTTCATTTCCCCAATGCCAATTACTCCCCCTTGTAGTATGCTTTGGGAACATAGTCTCTCCAAAAAACTGCTCTTGAAAAAGATATTGATGATCTGTTTATGGACTAATCTAGTAACACTTTTCAGTTTCTTAAATCTAAGTTGTACTAGCTATGAATGAATGTTTTCTTGTGACTTGTTTTTTACTTCATTCACTTATTTCCTCACTAATATTTATGCTTAGTCTCTCAATTTTTTTGTTCTAGTGGCCTTGAGTTCTAAAACTCTTTAACTCTTTCCTATGTGAATGTATATATTCCCCTTTGGTGTCTCATGCCTTTTTCAGGATTAAACAATTATGCTAATTGATACAATTCTAATTTTCTTAGTCTGGTTTAAATTGAAGCTACAAATGATGCATCCTACCAATACAAATATGTCCTGTGGATTCCTCAGATTTGCCTTATTTCATACTGGGCTCATAGTGAACTCATCACCTCTCCATTTGTCTCTTTTCACCTGGCTTAACCTTGTGGTTTTCTTTGTATGGCATACAGGTGTTAACTATGAAAACAAATGCGTTACCAATCTGAAGTTTTTTGAAATGCTGACCTTGTGTAATCAGTTGCTGGTCCCTGCCAACTTTATTTCCTAATTTTAAAAAAAAAATATTTTTATTTTCATCAATTAACTGTGTTTTCTCTTGCTTTATTAATGGCAATAGTCTCACAAGTGATAAACCTGACCTAGCCATGTCCTTTTTATAATGTGTTTTCAATTTTGTAGTCCATATTTTGAAAGCCCAAATAGAACTGCCCTAATTCCTTGGTTTAAAATTTTAGCATTCCCTTACTGATCTATTGCCTTCAGAACCCTCTCAACTATTTAGCATAGCTAGAAAGTGTGTGATTATTTCAGTCCCAGTTTTCTCTATAGTTCCTTTTACCACAGCCTGATTTGCTCATTATTATTTGTAGTTACCCCTAAACAATATGCTATGCTTTCTTAAATGTGTTTACTTTTTAGCTTGTCCCTCTGAATATTCTTAATGTCTTCCCAGTCTTTGATTCAGTCTAATTTATATGACCATCTTGAAGCTTCCCTGGGGTTCAAGATTAGCTGATGTACTCTGTCTACCTAATTTTGGACTTGGCCTTTACATGATTTTGAAAATTTCTGTTTGTGTACTTATTTCTGCTATTAGGGAACAGATATTCCACTTCACACACTGTGTGTTATTTATGTCTATACTTTTCCATCCTGAAACAGTTCCTCTCATGTTGTATGTAGAATAAATATCTATGTAACGAAGTGCAAGAAACAAAATGTAGAATAATTGGCAACATGAATAATATAAATGATGTTATAAAATAGTTACAGGTAAAAATATCAGATTGTAATATTAGATAATTAGCCTAGAAATGAGATTCAACTAAATCCATTAGCCACCATAATATTCTCTATGGTTTTTGCTTTCTAGAGTTCTATTTTTTTTCAATCATACACAAAAAGATAAAGATAGCAAATAATTATTTGCTAGTTTTATTATGAATTACTTGTTATTGTTACTATAAACATAGTAGTGTAATTAATAATAGAGCTTCAATGGTCAATTGCCTGAGTCTGAATCTAGATGCTGCTACCCATCAGTTGAATGATCATCACAAATTACTAATTTTGCTGTGGTTCAGTTCTGTATGTATAAAATGATGATAATCCTCTACAGAACCCACTACAAACATTTATTATTGGGAATAGATAAGGAATTTGGGACAAATAGGTGTGAATATGGTCTTAAATTTGGAGTTCAGTCTGATGGGACTGAACAAGTGTAAAAAAGGGAGAAGTACAAATTATCATTGATAGGGCAGTTTGAGATCAGAGGCTTATGGACGTCAAAGTAGAATTTGAATTTTACTTTAGGGTATTGCAGTTATTGAAGCATTATTAATAGAATGGTGACAGGATCAAAGCTATGTTTTAGGTCTATTAAATCTGGTCACATGCATGGTTTGGATTTGTGGATAGAAAAATTACTGGAGGTAGGAAAACTAGAAAGGAGTCTTTTCAATAAAAATGTAAGTGAAAAAAAGGAATGGATTCTATGCCAAAGGCAGTGAAAAAAATCATATATTGAAAAACTTTATTTTGCTTCTAATTTAAACTTGAGACTTTATTGTGAACGAAGCACCTATCCTTTGTTGAACTGCTTGTAGGGGTTTTGTCTTATTTTATAGATTTGTTTAAAAATAAGAAACAGCTAGATAAAAAGTAAAATTTTTATTTATAAAAGTGTTGGTTTAATCATTCTGCTGATCCTTCATTTAGTAAAGGTATGGAATAAAACATTTAGAAATTTCACATGCATTAGGGAAACAAATGGAAATGTCAAGTTTTCTGCATGCACCATTACATGCTCACCTGGAGTGGACAATGAACAAACTGACACGGATGACCTTCTTTTACCTGTTAGAGATAAAATGTCTAATACATTGGTTTTATTCATGTAAATACCATTTAAAACATTTCAGTTGCTAAACTTGTTATGTTCCAAGAAATGAAAAGTGTTATTTGCTCAGTAAAAGCAGTGATATTACAAAACTCAGACTTAGATTTTAGAAGGTGAACACAAACCTCATCATGAGTGAATTCAAGAATGAATTTTCAAACCAATTTGCCACTTTTCTCATCAATTTTTTATTCTTGATTTGTTTTTTAGTTGAGAGGGAGAGTGCAATGGTTTGAATATAGAGAGGTCTCTAAAGTATGACACTTTGATTAGGACATTTTGTAGACTGATTTGTAATAAACCTTTCTGGTATCTCAGCTATAGAAAATGTCTAATTCTAAAAGCCGCAAGAAAGAATTCTTGGACTGATATATTTTGAAACAGATTATCTCCATAAAACTGTCTCTGCATGAGATGTTGGGGCATCCAGTGCAATTACTAAACCTAGCACTTTACATTTCTGTAACTGTTGATATATTATACTGTTCTGTCATCTCTTTGAGAGAAAAGGTAAGAATTTATTGTTTCTATAAGACAGACAAAAAAAAGTGTTTAAAGTGTACTAGAATTTCCCTTTTTATCCTTAATGATAATTCTCTTACCACAATGGACATACATAATTGATTAATCATTTCACATCTGTCCAGAAATGAAAAAAAAAAATAGCAAGTTAATACCTTTGCTGCATGAATTGGCTGTTGAAAGGTTAACAATCCCTTCAACATCACTTCTAAAGTCCTCCAGTGTTCCATCCTTTACCTCCTTAAATCTACTCTAATAAGCTTTATTAATCCACTGAGTTTAAATACACTGAAGAAGGGGATTCTAAATTAGATAATCAGAAGAATTCAGTCCAAATTCTGCCATTTACAAATTATGTTGTCTCAGGTGCCATAACATCTGTATCTTATTTTTTCATATAAAACAAAACAGAGAATAGTGTGGCAATTAAATAAGTAATGGGTAGCACATACCTGCTTAACTTTTTCTAAAACATTTGATTAAAAGGTTTAGTGTTTAGCATATAACTGATCAAATTCACTTAAAAATATTCTAGGTCACTAGTAATTTTAAGAAATGTATCAAAATATTTATAATATTGATTTAAAATATATATTGTTTATGCTATATCATACATTTGTCTAGGCACTAAAGATAAACTTACCATAAAATTCCTTGTAGAATTAATGGTCTTGCAAACATAAACAAATAGTAAGGTAATAATCTAACAATATTTCCAGTGATAATACATTTTATAAAGAAACATTAAGTAGGTTAAGGAGAAAAAGGGTGGTAAAAACTGGAGTATAGATAAAATTGTTAAGGAAAGAAACTCAGATTAGGGAAAAATGAAACAAAAATCTTAATGAAACAAGCAACAGGAATATGAGAGTTCATTCCCCAAGAAATGAAATAAACATCAAAGTGATTTTGTTTTGGGCAGACCTTTGCAGATTTTTTTTCTCCCTAGAATTTTACTGAGTATTGAACTACTTCCCCCAGGTTTTAAAATACTTTACTTAAAAACAAATATATATGACAAAGTGAGAAAAAATTAAGGATGGGATCCTGTAGAAATAGTTTACATAAAGTATTGTAGCAAAGAATCAAATGTCTATATGCATTGCATACACTGCGTATTTAAACTCAGTGGATTAATAAAGCTTATTAGAGTAGACTTAAGGATGTAAAGGATGGAGCATTGGAGGACCTTAGAAGTGATGTTGAAGGAATTGTTAACCTTACAACAGTAATCTTTTTAAAACCATGTTTCTTCAACTTTTTTATATACTATCTCTATCATGGATATGGACCTTTTTTCAGAGTTTTATTGTAGTATGTTTTTATGTTGGTTATTGTTAGTGGTTTTTCTTTTAAGTAGTAGATATATAATACCCTACAAGATGAAATCTGAAAAGAAAAAAATATGTATGTAGATAATTTATCAAAGTTAAATTCACACCTTCCTATATTTCCAAATCTTAGTAAAACTAATTTCAATCTTTATTCAGGTGGCCATTTTGGGGTAAATATTAACTACCCAGGGTTTCAGTTTTCTCACTTGGAATGGAGTGATTGGATTTCTTGTTTTTTTCTTTACCCTAACTCAATTATATCATATTTAAATATACTTATAGTTACTAAAATCTGTAGAACTTTCCATTATTTTAAACAGTGATTGATTTACATGCTTGCAGAAATCCCAAAATAGTGTTGAACATTACTTCTACTCTGATATTCTCAAGATATATTGATAGTCTCAATACCTTGATATTTCACATCTATAGTGAATTATCACAAAATGTGAAATTTAAAATTCTCCAACTAACCTAATCCCAAATAAATATATTTTCTGCTTCTTTTATTTTTATCATTTGAACTCTTAGCTCTAATAGATGTATTTTCTTCTGTTCATTCATTTTGTCTTAATCGATTGTAAACTTCATGGCTATAGAGGTGTACCTTTGTCTTATAGCCTGTGAATCTTTAAAGAAAATGTATAAAGCTGTCATGTATAGATAAATACATTGACAGATACTTCCTTAATCAGGGATGATGGGTAACAGGAATGATTTTTAAACTTATCTCACTAAGATGTTGATTTATATTGCCTTCAAATAAACAAGCCTTATACAGAAATCCAACCACAAAAACTGATAGATTTCCTTAGGCATCTTACATTCAAATTCAATTTGCCTCCCATTAAATTAAGGAGAAATAAGTCAGGTATTGTCATGTCATACCATGTCTTGTAAATACCTGATCTTACTGTTATTTCCATAGCAATTTGATTTAATGAAAATATCATGCAGTAAACTGGATTAGATAAAATAAAAATGAGATTGTAGAAGAAAAAATAACTGTCAGCCACTTTTTACATTTTCTTTGAAGTACTATTTTGAAGGAAAATGGTATAAGAATGCCTATCCTATTTTAATGTAAATTTAAATGTACTAATTTAATCTTTTTTTTCTGCTACATTCCATTTTTATTATAGGGTAAGCATGAACAAAGTTCTTTGTTTTTCTAATATATATTATTTTAGAATTTCTGTAACAATAGCAGAAGCTAGATTCTTTTTAATTTTGATATGGTTATTATTTTAAATCTTTAGTGAACAAATTTGCAATACTTATTAAAACTAAGAAAGTTGTAATTCTGCCCTCTTTTTTTTAACAGTTCGGCAGCAGAAACTCATTTTTAATGTAATTGTTTTCTGGATTGCCATTGCAGGTACCTGTTTAGGAGCATTTGAAATAAACTTTTGATCACTTTCTCTTTGTAAAAATAATTATAAACCAACTTAAAAATCAATTTGTTTTAATATACAGACTTAGCAGATACTGATCATTGTTTGTATTCCAACAGTATTGAGTTGGAAATCAATTGTATGATGATGCTTTTGTATGTTTTTCCATGTATTTTTAATAACTAATAATCTATGCTCTTTTACTTTTTCAAGCTATAATAAAATTTTTCTTTATTGTAAAATACTTAAGTACAAAGTACTCTAATTTGATAGGTTATTAGCATCACTACACTAATCTTACTACTGTAGTTGTTATTCTATGGTAAATTAGGATATTAATGAGAATTATGATTTCAAATGTTTTGGATCTATAATTCAGGCAAACTTCTGGTTAAAAAGAAAAAAGATGACTCAAGTGTTGCTATTTCTTACTATTTGTAACACACAGTCTAGTCTTACCTTTTTCATTTCAACATATGTTTCTTAGCTTTTTATGTTATTTAAAATACCTATTCATTTTCTTCATGTTAGTTTATGCTTATATATATACATATGTATATATATGTAAATATATGTATGTATGTATATATATATATATATATATATATATATATATGGAAAAGTTATGCTGGTGTGGTAATGTGTGCTGGGTTCTTTCACTTTCTTCATACCTCTAGGCATGAACTTCACTCCTCACACCTCGGGTGGAGCAATTCCTCTAAGCTCAGTTCTCTATCCAATTATAATGACACTCTTTAGTGATCTTCTTTCCATTTTGATCCTCTATAAACTGAAATTTGCTTCTTCTCTATGGTAGATTACCACTATCATTGCCAGTAATGCAGCAGCCTCATCATTTCCTAATGACTTTAACTATAATGCTTGCTTAGGTAAATTTCCATCAATCCTTACTGAAAAAAGTTGTTACTGAAATCTACTCCTTTTATTCTTATTTGTATGTATTTCCTTAACTTAATGGTACTACTGCTGCTGCTGATGACAGTCATGATTGGAATATTTATTTCTTATTTGGTGCTTTTCAGTTCTGCATTCTTATTAACTCATTTACACATACAATAAATCCATGAAATAGATGCTGTTATTCTCATTTTGTAGATAAGGAAATGCATCATAGAGTGTCTAAGGGGTTTATCTACTGTGAGGAAGGGCTAAAGTTGAAACAAATGCTCTAAATTTACTCACTCAAACTTTGTGACTACATAATATCCAAAAGGCTGATGGTGGACTATACTAGTGCTTTAATGCCTTGAACTTATTGCTACTCTGATCAGCAAATATTTTGTAATACCTCTTTTACTATATCCAAATATTATTTATGCATAGTGTAAACTATTTACATACTAGTTTAAGTAAAATTTATATATTGCCATATTTTACAGAAAATACAATAAAAAGGTGTGTTTTAAATTCTGTATTCTTGGACTCAATTACACAAAGATATTTGCATAACTAAAGCTGTTCCTTTGTCCATATGTAGAATCAACATGAACATATCAGTGCATTTGCATAAAGACTAATGTAGACATAAAGTTGTATTTTATTGCTAACATGATTTCCCAAAGTGTTCTACAGCTCTTGGCAGAACTCTGAAAGTTATAAATACAATTCTTTTAGCTATTTACACAATCATTACTTTGATGAAAAATTCAGCATATTATTTAATGTTAGGGAATAAAAAGTCCTTTTTTGTTTGTATCATGTACGTAGTTAGGTTCTATGGTTGAGTAATGCTATGTATGCTTCTTTTTACTTCATGAATTCCTGATGGAATATTTTAAAGAAAATTAGGAAATATAGGATCACATCTTTGGGTGGTAGGATATCATGGCATTTAGAGAATTTAATATCCTTGACCCACTACATAAATTTCAACTGCTATCTACTCAATTACACTCAGAAATTTTCAATACAAGAGATTTAGGATATAATTCCATACCTGTTGAAGACTTCTGAATTAGATTATTTTTGACAGTATGGCAATTTCAAATACTTATATTTTTATAAAACAAATGTCATGTTTTTCTTTTATTTCCAAATTTAGAAAAATATTAATAAAATACACACACCCTTAGGTCAAAAGTGAAGAATCTTTATATAAGCTGGGATTACTGAAAACTGATTCCTTTTTATATCTTTAAGTGCAGAGCACCTACTGGAAACAGAAGTAGTCAAGAATTTATTGTACTTTTATTTGAAGCTAAAGTTTAATTAAAATGCTTTGTGATTTTTTTCCTTTGCCTACAAAGTAAAAAATAACAGATGAAGTATAGTTGATAGTTTTCTTTCAGTTTGGAATCAAGATAATGATTAGATAATTTGCAACAGAATTCCTTCTGTAGGAAAAATTTTAAGAAAATAACTTGTTGAAACATTTTCTGTTAGAAGAGGATTCAGTAAAGATAATGAAATAACACAGCAGGAGAGAATATTGGATATACAATTATCCAAGATGGTAGTGAATGTCTGTGAATACAAGATTAAGGTGAGCCTAATAGGAAGTAATGGTAAAAGATAAAAGGTGGAAGTGAGGACAGGTGGATTCAGTGAGTAGCTCCTGGTGGCCAGAACTCTAAAAAAAGTTTAAAATCAAGCTGAATCTGGCTTATAAAACCTACTCTTGACCACAAAGTCTAGTTCACAAACTAGACTTTGTACCTTGTATGAAAGTCTAGGGAAAAAAATTTTTTTTAAGTGGTAAGTAATCTAGAAATACTTCTAGACTAAAAAAAAAAAAAGTCAAATATTAACAAATCTGAATGGAAAAGAGATTAAATAATGTGAGAAGGAAGTTAAAAAAAAGTGTTACTCAGAAAAACTAGCAACCCTGAAAATATCTACACATATACAAATATATATAGTATTTATATATTTTATATATGTTGTAAAATATTTATCTGTGATTTATATATATATTTCAATATATTCTTGAATATATCTGCTTTGCATTGCGATGAAATATTTCTATTTCTGGATGAAATCTGTAACTTAATATTTGTTTTATGACTTCGTGATGATAGCTCTTGAAGCCAATGAGAAATAAGTGAGTTCCATGGATATGTTTTACCTTATTATGCTGTCCTTAGACCAACTATAGCGACTTTTATCTTTAATTTTTACATGCATGGAAGTATATGTGTATTTACATATATTCATATATATTGCTGAGTAGGTAGAGAAGTTGTGATTATAAATTTAGGTTTAGAGTTAAAATTTATTAGTGTTATAAGATAAAAGTAATTTATTTTATACATCTTTCAATTCATAGTTCATAATGATGAGAATAACAGAGCTTCAACATACTGGTGTGAAGAACACCACTTTAATACCAATGACAGTGTGTCACAGTTTGAGAATATGGTTCCTGTTGTGTTTATATCAGCAAAAGTGAAAAGTATCCTGTTGTGACTACTAAATTAACTGAATAAACACTGTAGCTCTTCCATATCAGTCTATGATACAGTAAAACAATTTATTCTTCCTTTGTGGTAAATGGTAAAATTGTGATACTATGCTACTTTACTGACACTTCCTTATAGTGCTGTAATTTTAAGTACACATTCACAAAAGAATCTTAAGTTGTTTTGCAATGTTATTTTTAAAATGAAAATGACAACAGATATATTTTTAGCAAAAATATAAAGTATACTAATATCATTATGTTTAAATCTTTTTCTCTATTATTAAAAATAGAAACTTATTATTTTCATTGTGGTGACATTAGGTCTCTTACCATATTGGATATAATATTTTCTTTTTGAGAATTAATTGTAACAAAGTCCTTAAAATACTTTTCTTCATACTTAGACTTTCAGGTAGAATATTAAAAATCTTTACTATATGTATTCTTTTTCATATAAAAGTAAGTGAAGTTCCATTTCTTACTCTTTATAAGCAGTTATATTCACTTCTGACTCTTTTTAAATGGTTTTTCTTTCTAGCCCATTCAAAGGTTATAGCCTACTCTGTAACAATGAGTTACAATGATGATAATGTTGAATTTGGGAAGTAGGAGCAAGAAACTGCTTCTCTAGTGTGTGACAAGTGCAAGTATGTGATTCATGGCTTAGAAGTTATTCTCTCATCTCTACCAATGCTTACCTTCTGACACTGGAATGAAGGTCATTTATTTTAAATAATTGTTTTATTAATTATACTACTAACACATTTAAAGTATTCAAAATATTGCTAACCTGTGAATATTTTAAAAAGTGTTTTCTTATTTGTGTTTTATTATACTTGTTTCAAATAATTTATATCAGTGTATTATTTTCTTTTCTCAGTGTATTATTTTCTTTAAGAATTGTAACGGTATCAGTTATTTCATCCTAATTCTAATCTCACTCTACTAAGTGAATGCATTCAATTTCCTTTCTCCACCCACTTTATTTAACTCATTAGTAAATGTTTTATAAACCCAGAAAAATAATGTAGTTTGATAATAACCTCTTTCTAGATCCTGTAACTATTATAATTTTACCATATTTGTTTTATTTCCATTGGCAAGATTGGATATGTTGATCATTTGAAAGTGAGTGACATATATTATGGAAATTCACCCTTCAAAAACCTCAGAATTCATTTCCTAACTACCTCTATAGATTACACTAAGTGAAATCAGAAGGAGAAAGACAGTACCAAGTGGAATCACTTATGTGTGGACTACAGGGACACAAAACAATCAGATAAAGTTGAACCAATAGCAAACCCTAGAAATCTGACTGTAGAACTGAGGGTCCAGATGGGAAGAGGGGAGAGAGGTGAGAATGAAGTGGGGAGTGAGCTCAGTAGAATGTGGTGAATTATTTGTGCCTTGGTGGTGGCTGTGGTATGGTAATAATATCTGCAGGCAGAGATCCTATACCTGAGAAACACAAAGATGTAAATCAATGTTACCCCACTTTAAAAAAAAATACTGCCCCTATATAACCACAGTACAAATAGTCTATATTCAAATGTCCTTAATTGCTCCATCAATCCATTTAAAATAAAATTAGTAATTTTTTATGAATCAGTATTGGACTATTTCCAACAGTCAATTTTTATAATCTATGTCTCTTAAAACTTCATTATTCTGGATTTCCACCTATTCAAACTGTTTTTATGATTTTCAAAAAGTCGTAATATATTCTAAATAAGATATTTTATTTTTAACTGAGGTAATATTTAAAATATATTTATTTTTAACTGAGATAGCATTGGAGTATCCCCATCAGGTATTATAATCTCCATAGTACACCTATCACCAATTTATCCATAACCTACCACTATAGAATAGTATGTTTACTTCCCTATTTGCTCTTTCTTCTCCCCAACCTCTTCCCCCTTAGTGTTTCATTCTATAGTCAACTACCAAGCATTAGTTTTGCTGATTGTATATATGTGACTATTATTTCGTTACTTTATATTCCCACATATTAATGACACCATCATCTATTTATCTTTCATTTTCTAACTTATTTCACTTAGCACACTCCATTCAAGCTCCAACCATGTTGCTACAGACAGCTCAAGTTTATTTTTCTTTCTTGCTGAGTAGTATTCTGTTATGTAGCTGTATCATATCTTCTTATTCCACTCATTTCTTCTGAGGCACTCAAGTTGGTTCTGCATTTATCTGCACTAAATAATGCTTTATTGTATGTGTGTGTGTGCGTGCGCATGCAAGTTTCCTTTTGTATTAGTGTTTTTTGAAATTTTTGCATTCTACTGGGTTGAATAATGATCCATGCTTAATGTAGTAAGACATCTTACTGCTTTCCATATAGACTGGTCCAGTTTGTATTCCCACTAGCAATATAGCAGGGTTCCCTTTTCTCTATATTCTCACCAGCACTTGTTTCTGGTCTTTTCAATATGGGCCATTCTCACAGGTGTGAGATATGGTATCTCATTGTATTGATTTGCATTTTCCTAATTATAAGCACTTGTGAACATATTTTCATGTACCTGCTGGCTATTTTAATATCTTTTTTTTTTTTTTTTTTTTTGAAGCTGGGTCTTGCTATTTTTTGCCTGTGGAACCGCAGGCTCTCATTGCCCGGGGTACCCCGGACTCAAGCAATCCCCAGCCTCAGCTTCCCAGGTAGCTGGGATTACAGGCACACGCCACCATACCCAGCTATTTTTCGGAACTAGGTCTCGCTACGGGCCCCAGGCGGGACTCAAACTGCAATCCCTAGCCCCTGCCGCTTCATAGGCTGGAGCTTACAAGCACGAGCCACCATGCCCGGCTATTTTAATATCTTCTTTGGAGATTTGTCTTTAATTTTTTTTGCCCATGTTTCAATTGGTTTATTCATTGTTTTGTAGAGTTTTATGAGGTTTCTGCATATCTTTAGAATTCATAAAACTACAAAAAAAGTAACCAATCAAAAATGTCTTTGAAAGTTTTTACTTTTGGGAATAGTTTGTGCTTTCTAACAAAACTGTGAGGAAGATGCAGATATTTCATATTTAACTCCTGCCCACACACATATATAACCTTCCTCATACCTCCTTTATACATGTTACAGATTCTTAAGGGTGTTTGTCTGACATCTACCTGTTACTTCTCCACAAATTAAAAATAAAATCCAACAATAGGTTTCAAACAAGGAGAATTTAGTTTGGACCATATAGTAGAAGGTCAGCAACTGTCCTGAGCCACATATAGATATGAGAATGGGGTGTGGGTTCTAGTTTTATGACTTGTGTTCCCAGGATTGGGTAATGTTATTTTTAGCCTGGCTGATGCTGGGATTTTTGCAGGCAAGGTTACATGCTTCTTTTAGGTTATGTGTCTCACTATTATCTTTTGAGAGTCCATGGGTCAATATTACTAGGAACTGGATATCACAATGATATTTGAGCAACTTATACAGAAAAAAAGGCCATGAAGAGTAAGCTGATGGGGGAAACATAGAAGCAACAGTCCTCACTGTTTTACTTTAGTAATACACATGAACTAATCATAGCCTCCATGAGAGGAGGAGTCATAGAACTTTGTTTTCTGCATCCTTACTGTTTAAAGCAGAAAAGGTGCTCAATAACTTTGTTCAGTAGTTATGCATTTATGACCTTAGATCTTCTAAGCACTAGGTGGAAGAACCCTTCTCTTAATCCCATAATTTCAAAAGTGGTTAATTATTTTTGTACTCCTTACTATATATGCAGCAATAAAAGCTTGTGGAAGGTTGATAGAACACTGCTCAAAGTAAATACTATTCTGCTTAAAAAAAAAAAAATCATGTATCATCAATTACCTGTCCAGTGCCACCAAGATTAGTCAACCTTTTTTCAAGCTTTGTTTATAAAAGATTAACAAACAAAACACAAACAAGAAAACTAGTGAGTTTATAGTTTGTTTGAAAAAAATCACTTAAGAAAACAAATAAATATATAAAACTTGAAGTCTACAATAAGTACAAAATTGAGATTTACATTTCCAGTAGAAGGTGACTACTATCCATGGATAAGCTAGAGGTTGCTTGAAAAAAGCACAGAAGGTGATTTGCAATAGATTTATACAAACAGAAAGTCAAGTTTTAGTGAGGAGAATGAAAACTAATATTGGTTAAGCAGCTGTTCTTTACATGCTACTTCCACATCTACTATTCCTTATAATTATTATGGTCAATAAGTGGATTTGGAAAAATACTTTTTTCCTTCATAGAGATGAAGATACAGGAAAGTTATGAATACCACATAAGTAATGAAGGATAATATAATTTAAGCATAAGTCTCTGTAGTGCTAAAACACATGCTGGTAATCTAAAGGGAAGAAAGTGTTCATGTAATAGGGTAACAAAATTGCTCAGTGGCTGAGGTTTTCTGAAAGGTAACTTTTTTTTCAGAGTAGGTAGAATTTAAGGTTTAAGAACTTGAAATAGCTATATATTTATATATGTATCTCTATATATTTCATATATTTACATATAAAACATTTTTTAATCCAGTCAACAACATTGGAATTTTTATCAGAAAAAAGGTAAATACCTTTAGAACTGGAATGCATCAATACAGTTATTTTTTAGGTAAGTATTAGCATAAAAGGAGGAATGTTTCTAAGAATGAAGCAGAATAAAAAAGTGAATGTGTGAGTTTTTGCTAAAAGGGCAGAATGGATAACTTAGAAGTAAGTCATCAGACACTAAGAAAATGGTGTTATTTTAGCAAAAGTGTGAGAGATGAAGGGTATGTTTAAAAGGTTAAGTAAAATATACAAAGGGTCTTAAATTTAATTCTAGAATAGTCTTAACTGAAAAATACAGAGTGATTATGAAATGTTAGTTCTTATTTTGTAATTTTGTACTTAGGTACAAAAACTCATTCAAAGGGTTTAAATTGATTGTTTACGTTAAATAATGTCTGGAGAAAGTTTAACTTGAGACTATATTTTCTATTTGTTTAATTTCTGAAGTTATAGATATGTGGAAATTCTTTGGTTTGTTACTTAGGTGTTTATGTGCTCTCTCTTACACACGCACATACCACACACACTCTGGTGTGTAACTGTCCACTAGTCAAATCTCCTTGAGATCTAAAATTTCATTTGCTTTTTTCATTTAAGGACATGTATGCCATAGATACTGACTATATGCCTTTACTTTTTAACTATCTACATAGCATTCATTTTTTTTCTCTTAAAATTATAGCCCTGCTCAACTGTGAATGCTAACAGCCAACACTTGGGAAGCTGAGGCTGGGGATTGCTTGAGTCTGGAACCCTGGGCAACGTGAGCCTGCAGTTCCATGGGCAAAAATAGCGAAACCTAGTCTCAAAAAAAAAAAAAAAAAAAAAAAGTTGGGTGGTGAGACCATGTTTAACCATGACCTGTGTTTCTGGTGTAACTGATGCTTATCCTAATCTTGAGAACATGTAAAAACAAACATTGGCTATACAGGCTTGGGAAAAATAGATAAAAACCAAAATAGTTGACTATGTAATAAGAGTCAATGGGACATATAAAGATGTTTCACTGGGGAAAATAATTTTACTCTTTTCCAACAGAAATAAATTAGGACCTCAGAGTATGTAATAAAGGAAATTATCAACATTACCTCTTAACATGATGAAGGAGTTTGTATAAAAATAGGGTTCTAGCTAAAGAAAATGGAATTTTAAATTCTAGAGAGAAAACAAAAGACTGCATGAAGTTAATTGAGATGTTACGTCTGGTGTACCTAATATTTTCCTTATCCTTGAACTTTTCAGCTATATTGATTTGTTTTAAGTGAGTCTAAATTGAATTTTCTGACATGAGGGTCCTAACTGATATAAAAGTGTATTAAGTATTTACTGAATAAATTAATTAAAACTTTGCCATGTGATTGGGCACCTAATTTTTTTTTTTTTTTAGCTAGTAATTCTAGGACAGGAATATTTAACCAAGTGTCTGTAGATTGAATATATTGATAGTCCACAGTATGCCCTTTCCCTCAGTTATATGTAAAACTTGAGAAGGTGTATTCATTTCCATTACTCTCTAGTAGAGAGCTGACATTTTCATATTAATTTCAAAGGAATCTATGATCTGTAATTTTGAAAATGAAACTAAATGCAGGCAACATAAAATTAGAACAGGTCACCATTTGCATGTCAAGATATCCCATATATTTAGAGAATTTTTAGAAAGTAATTTTCAAAAATTATTAAATTTGCATGATAGATGGTGTTATTAAACACCATTCCCCCATTTTAGATGAAAGTCAAAGGGAGGCCATTTAAATATGTTGGTTTTTATTTTGAGATACAAAATATTCAGACTTAATTGACTTCATATCTTTACAAAATCAATTATCTTTTTAGATTAAGATAGCACTGCCACTTGGAGTAATGATGACATATTTACAACCAGCTGTTGACAGGACATATATTTTTAAAAATAGCAACCAATTAGAGATCAAATTGGGGAGTTATATATATGGTAATCTTTCCAGAAACAAATTGAAGTTTACTCTGATATTAGTTTGTAAGACATAAAGGACAGTTTTCATGATTATAGTGAATCTTATTTTCAACCTAAATATCTTAACCATAATAATTTCACATTAGAAAAAAAACCAGCTGCCTAACTTAAAATTTTTATTTTCATGGGGTTTCTTTGTATGAATTTTAGTTATAGATTAACTTGATTATTTATGTAATTTAGGAATCTATTGTATTTTTCATGAGGATTGTTTTTTTCCATTGTTACTAGAGTTTATCTGTTTTTACAATAGAACAAAATAAAAACAATTAATAAAAAATATTGTGTCCTAAATAATGGTAGAGATACAAATTTCAAAGAGAAAAACAATAGCTTCAATGACCAGTTTTATCCTTTAGTTCAAAACATTATTTTACAAATTCTCAATCCAGATAACAAATCATTAAGATATTTATTCTGTTCAAATATAGTGTCTTATATATACTTTTTGAAGAACAATAGTTGCATTTGTAACATGGTATTTTAATTGCATTATAAAAAGCAGATGCCCAAGGTGGAGTGTATCATATGAATAATGAACACTGTACATATCTATTCCTTTCTTTTTCCTATTTGCAGCAACTCAAAAATAACTTAAGGCATTTGGAACTAACAAATGAATAAATAAAAATCTTTAGAGATTATCAATTAATACTTGATCTATACAGTGGGTACTTTCCATGGAGTAGTAATAGATTTAAGGAAATATGCAAACTAAACAAAGAAGTGTATACTGATATAGAGCTGAAAATAGAAGATTCTAAGTGAATTCATCAGTAGTGACCAGTGTAAGAGAATTTTATGGGTAGACTTGACTCATGGAAAAAACTGAGTCATTTCTGACTCTATGAGTATGGAATCTCCCTTAATATGCTAAGAAAAAGAAAAGAGGTAATTTCTTCTCAAGTCAATATAATTATAAGGAATTTCCTGAATAAAACCTTCTATTCTAACTATAGGCTTCAAGAGATATATTACATATTTACCAATTTTTTTCTTAGATGTTTAGACTCAATAAATAAAACTACTTGGCTGGTTAAAAAGGAAAAATGAAGTGAAATAAATGTTGTGGAAATTTGAATTGCACTCTATTTTAGAATAGAGATTTTTTTAAAATAATTTATATATAATATATATAATACTTTATATATATATATATATATATTTCACATCATTGTGATCCCTGGGGGTCACCCACACCACCTCCCCTCCCTGGTTGCTCCAGTTGGTCCCCCCCCCCCAGTTGTATATTTTCATTTGAATGTCCATATATTAGTGAAACCATTTGGTTTCTTTTTCCTTCTGACTTGTTTCTGCCAATATGATTTCTTCTAGGTACATCCATGTTACCAAAAAATCATCAAAAATGTCATTTTTAATTTATGTGTATTCCATTGTGTATATATACCACATCTTTTTCATCTGGTCCTCTGTCTTGGGGCATTTAGTTATTTCCATGTCCTTGCAATTATAAATAATACTGCAATAATCATTCAAGCACAGGTATCCCTTTGTACCAACATTGAAGTCTCCTTTGGGTAGATTCCCAGAAGAGCAATTGCTGGGTCAAATGGTAGTTCCATTTTCATTAATTTGAGGGTCCTCCACACTGCTTTCCATAGTGGTTGGATCAGTTAACATTCCCACCAGCAGTGTAAACGTGTTTCTTAGAATAGGGATTAAATTTAGGTAATGAAATGAGTCAGGGAAATAATTCAGATGCTAGAGGTAAGATTTCATTTTTCTAAAGTTATATCCCTACTTCCATAATTACTGTCTGTCCTGTTTTTTTTTTTTTCCATGAGGTCTAACCCTCCTCTTATTATAAAGTCAATATATTATTGATTTAATAGGTATTCTGATCATCTGTATCCTTTGAGATTAAATGAATTCAGCTAATGTGAATGACTATTTTCTACTACCCATTATGGTTGTGGAATGAAAGCAGTTATGTATCCCATTAAGCTATGATCTTCTTTGGGGAAAGCATTGCATTTTATTGTAGCTGACAACTTAATATATAGCTATGTGCTCAAAACATAATTCTAAAATGAATTTAGGCAACAACTGTGAACAGTATATGAAAGTGGAAAAAGGAAGTAGAACAAAATAGGAAGGGCAAAAATTAAAAACAAAACAACAACAACAACAACAACAAAAAACAAAAATCTTAAGTATGCATAGCAATAAACACAAGATCAATTCGGTCAATTTTGGATAACCGAATTCCCCCCAACAATTTTTTTAAATGAATGTTTATAGATGTCTGGTTGTTTTAAACAACGACTAAAATTCAGTATTAACTGGAAACTGTTTAGGACTTCCTTAAATTGCTGATTGAAGATTTTAAAATTAAAGAAAGTAATGGCAGGATTTTTATTTTTCTCCCTCTTCATTGGTAATTTTTTTTTCTCATTTGTTTAATGGTGTCTTTGAATGAGTAAAGATATGTGTGTAAATAAATTGGATTCACAGTTCTGGGGAGTACTTAATTTAATCCATGTATATATTTATTTTAAAATTAAAATATGTTAGCTTTAAGTTTTGAAATGGTGAAATATAGAAACTCAGGAAATTTTGGAAAAATCGGAAAAGTGAGAAAAAGGTATTAAAGGAATCAATATTATTCCAGATATTCTTAATAATTCACTTATATAATATATATTTATTCATGAATTCTTAGCGTTATTCTAAAATGAAAATGTATTCTGTGCCACTAAGTTGAGATATGTAGCACAATTTTGAAAGCTGTTTATTTTTCATGAGTATTTTTGATAATATCTGTCACCCTTCCTTCTTTAAACCAACCCTAACAATATTTTAAATTTCTGAGTGTTGATAAGGCTATTTCTGTGATTAGCTAGAGAATTATCTTCAGTCAAAAGATGATGTTCTTAGAATTTAATTATTATTTTTTCATTTTCTTTTAATTTGAGACTTACGGCAAAAAAATCTGCTTGGAATTACTTTCTCTTTATGTATTTGGTTTATAATTGTTAATATATGCAAATTTCTTGCTGCTAACATCCATTATTTTATTTGTTTTAATTTGTGAAACCAAATTAAATGTTGCTTTTTATTGAATGCATTGATCATAGGCTTAGACAAGGCAAATGACCTCTGAAGTTTATAATAAGTAAATTGCATGGCTTCAAGCCATACTACATCTTTACATTGTTTTGTCTCTTTAATCTTCAAAAATATTTATTATGTATATATCACAAATTTTTCTTATTATAATCAATACACAAAAGTGTCAAAATCCTCTTATGATGTGCATTGAGAGCTATATATTTTGCTCTTATATTAATGTATGAGACCTGTTGTAGAATTCTTGTTCAAGATGAGCATTTGTGAATATTTCTTGTCTTTTACTTCATCCTGCCCTATTTCTCAATTCCTGTTAAAACGATTTCAAAACATAATCAAATTACATCAAATATCTATCTAGTGGTATCTAATATCATCATCAGATCACATATTTAGAAGATTTTCTTTATAATATAAAGGGAATAAAATTAAACTCACTGAAACTTTCATAGTGAAAAATGCAAGTTGTAAAGCTAAAAAGGAATTAGTGACTTTAAAAATGAGACCCCAGAGGGATAGCTGACCTGCTTTGTTATGTAAGGAAAGAGACAATTTAGATGTCTACATTCTGGACAAGGTCCCTGAACTGATGGTGCTGGCATCCTGACCTCAGGCTTCTAGCTTCCCCAAACCTGAGAAATGAATTTTTGTCCTTTGTAAGCTAACTAGTTTCTGCTATTTTACTATGACACCTGAACAAATTAAGATACCCCATCTTATTATTTTTGTCCTGGTGTAGCAACAGCTTTTTCTCCTTAGGCTAAAACATGTAACTTCTCTCTCTAAAATAATTTCATAAATTACCCAGGTAGTTTCCTTTAGAATGGGATTTGAGAAATAATTTGAGCATACTTTAAGCTAATCCTACAGACCTAGAAAGGGAAGCTGGGAGCTGGGAGAGGAAACTTTGTATAAGAAACACACTGACATATGAACAACAATGTCAATCCAGTGTTACTCAATAAAAAAATTAAAAATAAAGCAGAAATGTGCTCAGTAGATCCATCCTGAAATTAAAGAGTTATTTTCTTTGAATGTTACAAAGGAAACCAGGTCACCTATCTGTTCCCTACATATCCTACCTACAATAAAACTGGCATTAATCCTCTGTACAAGAGAAAGTATTTAAATAACAGGCTGCTGAACTATAGAAGAAAAGTCAACTCCTTATACTAATTAATTTAGTTCATCATTAAAAATCAGTATGTAGGTGGACAACAAGAATAACTATTACAAAGGGAATAAGAGGTACTAACAGAAGTCTCCAAAGGATAATTATGAATAATTCAATAGAGAAGAAAAAACTTCAAACTCTCATATTATTATTTGATAGAGTATTTTAAGCCAAAGTAAGTATGCTGTAAAGCAGAAGAAACAATTAAAGGAAAACTATCTTTGGAACTTAAAAATTATTTTCTAAATACAGTTTTATGGAGGAAGTAATAAATGTCAAGCTGGAATTCTAGAAGATAAAAGGAATTCTGCATACAAACTAAAGATACTGTAGCAATATGTAGCATAGATTCAGGAGTTTCAGCATCCTAATAACAGTAATTTCAGTAAAGGCAATAAAATAGATACTAATGAAATACATGACAAATTATTTTATGATATAAAGAATATCTTAAAATCTTCCAGGAAACAGTTAATATAAAAAGGAGAAGAATCATATTCAGAGATACTTTTTATGAGAAATATTAAATAAAGCAGTTCTTTAAAATTTCCCCATGGCAAGTACTTATGAACATGGTGTTAATATCTTATCAAGCAAGTGTGACTATAAGTAAACACTAATTCTCGAAGGCATATTTGCACTCCTGTTTCATTGTAGCACTATTTACAATAGCTAAGCTATTGAAACAACCTAGTGCCCAAAGATAAATGTATGGAATCACATTATATATATATAGTATATTATATTTTATATATATATATATATATATATATATATATATATATATATATATATATATCTCGTATACACACACACACACACACAATGGAACAATACCCCGGTATTTAGAAAAAAAGATAAAATCTTACCATTTGGAATAATAGGGATGGAATTAAAAGGGATGTAGCATAATGCTAAGCGATATATGTCAGAAGGAGAAAAACATGCTTGATCATTTTACTTATATGTGAACTATGTAGGAAAAAAAGGAACAGAAAAAAACTAAACCAAAATAAACCCTAGAAAAAATTATTGCCCTATTGAGACTATAGAATGGGAGGGTGAGGAAAAAAGGAGGAAAAGTGTCCAGGATGTATAGTGAAGGATATTTGGTGGTGGGTGTGGTTTGATATTGAACACCTAAAGAGGTGTGATTCTCTACCCCTATATCATAAAGATTGTTTTAAAATCAGTATTAGCTCAATGAAAAATATAGCAATTTAAGAAAAAATTTTTAGACATTTGCATTTTTAAGACATTTAGCAATATTCTTACCTTCATCACATATATATAAAACAAAAAATAATTTACTTAAATATACAAACATAAACAGACTTGTAAACACATCTGTATGAATATATATTTTTAAGGTAATGAGGCAAAAGGAGACTTGACCATATCAAACATATGAAAATAACCCAAAAGAAAAATTTTAAAGTAAATTTTTTGTACTTGTTATTTCTGGAAAGTCATGCAGAGTTTTAGGAGCTATATTTAACTTTTTATTTAATATCATTTTATTATATTTGATTTGTAATTCATGTATATCATTATGGTATCAATGATATCATATATATTATTATTGTATTATTATTATATATAATATATAATAATATATTATTATGTTATCAATATATATTATTGATGGTATCAATAATAATTTAAAGGTATTAGATAATGAATGGGTTTATTACATTTTCCAGTACTTATTTGCTGAGTGTCTTACTAGGCCTGGGTTCAGTGCTAGCTAGTAGAGTGTGATCAAATATACCTTTTCTCAGCAATCACAATGCTAGACTGGTGGATAAAAATGCAAACTATAAAAGTCAACCTGTTTTGCTTTTTATTTATGTTCTGATACCTACTTGCCATGTGGTTTTTGAATCAATCTTTGTGTTTATCAGTCACAAATTGAAAGACAGTTATAGTGGCAACTATAGTTGAACTTGTTATGATGATTAAATTAGCTAATATATCTTAGTATCATGTATCTGTCTAATGAAAACCTGTGCCTTTATTTTCAAAGCATTGTTTTTAGGAGAATAATAGTTGTACTTTAAAAAACAAGCTGAACACTTAGGTGATGGAATTACACTTAGTACTGTGAAATTACACCTACTCTGAAAACTAAGAAACCTTGACCCCAGACAGTCTATGTAGTCATTTATATGCAGCATTTGGACTATGTTTCTGTGTTACATACTTATGATTCAGAAGGCTTAGAAGTTTTCAAAAGCTCCAAATCTTTTTTTTTTAATTAAAGTCAACTTATTGTATTATCTTCTGCAATATATCAATTTATCCTCATTTTCATATTTTTCCTGAGTACATGAATGTTTTTATTCTTGTAATGAAATTATTTTTTAAGATTGACTTTTGCTCTAGACTTCCTTGAAAATCTTAAAAATCATATTGAGTGTTTCATTATTTATTTTTGAATACATAGTAAGCTCTTTCATGGTGACAGAAAAATGCCTTTTTCCCAACTCTTTCAGTTTGAGTATTTCTATACTTTCAAGATGAGTTCTTTTTGAGAGGGTGGCATTGGGTAACATGATCACAATTTTGGTAAATTAAACTCAAGAAAAGCAGTACTAGGGAGGTGAAGAAAAAATATCATGAAGAGTCAAGTTCACACCTTTAATCAGAGAATAAAATCAAAATTGTGAGGTGTAGATAAACTAAAATGGTGAACAATAAAGCCAGCAAGAGAAAATGAGAAGGTATGTAAAAGAAAATGTAAGAAGTAAAGTGCCAGAGAACAAGGACTAGGTTCTAAAGCAGAGACTCCAAATGTGCAGCAAAGCAAATGTTGAGACAAAGTTGTTTAGGTATCCATGCAGAGATGCAGAAGCCTGTTTTATCCAGGCACCATACTTTGTTCTCCAATACCTTGATAACAATCTCTTCTTCACTTGTTCTTCACACTGCTGCTGGGTGCTATTGATTAAACATCACTTTCATACTTTATTTTCATGCTCAAGGACAAATGGTGTTGTTATCTTAATGTATAATCTAATTTTCTTTGCATCTTAATTTGTTTATACCTATCATGTGCCACTTCCTCTTACTACTTATTAGCAACACTGTAACCTATTTATTAGAGAAGTTCAGTTATGTTTCTGCCCTAAGTGTTAAGCTACTTTTTATTTCTGAATCTTTGCTTTTGTTTATTTTCTTAGCTGGAATCCACCCTCCACTGTGCCTGTGCTGTATTAAAAATATTATATCGCTCTTCAATTCTGTAAATTCTTTAATTTAGAATCCTATTAAATATTTTCTAATTGATTTATATAAAGTAATTGTATTTCCTAGCTAGATTTAAAATTCATTGAAACAAAAGCTTTTCCTCTCTTGTTTCCTGGTAATTCTTATATGGTGTATATTTGTCCACTCTCAACTAGTATTTGAGAATATGATTACTGATATGATAAGTAAGATATTAAACTGGCAAATTATGTAGCAAACATATTCCTTGTGGAAGATGAAAAGCCAGTATATTTTTATTATGGGAATGGTTTGAGAAAAGCTATAAGAAATATGCTTTACATCAGTTGTACTAACGAATTTTATCTGGATTACATTTGAAAATAGTATCATGACTGAATCTACAAAGTCTGGCTAGATTTGGGACTTGTTTGAAAGGTGAAGAAGATGACTTTTCCCTCTACTTGGGATAGTTAGAACCGATGGATGAATTCACAGTAGTCAAAGTTCACATGAGTCAGAAGTAGATACCAAAAAATCGGTGTATTAATATACAACAAGCAATATCACTGTTACATGTATGAAAATGTGTCATATCTATGAGTGTTGAGTTTAATCTTCTTACCCATTTCTTAGAAGTCAAATCATAATCAAAAGCTACTTTATATTATTCACATTGCTCCATAAAATGTTATTACATAAGATAGATTTATGAATGTGTAAGGCACATACTTAAATTATGTGTGCATATATTATATTGAATTATATATACATACAGATACATATATAGTCATGTAATGACACATACTTTATCCATATGTGATCACTAACATAGAAACCTGAAAATAATGCAGAGAACATAGAAGTACAACTAAGGCAGTTAGACGAATCAAACAGTTAATGGAATGAGAAATATGTAAAGTTGTTTAATCAATAGATTCATCTCTGTTTCATGCATTGCCTTTGCATTAGAATTTCCAATATCAGATGATGAGACTCTATCCCTTGACAGTGATTACTTGTAAATTGATTTCATTTGTCTTCTTCCTTTCTCTTTTCTGTCCCAATAACTAAGCATTTTTTTTTACAGACAAGCCTTTTTAAAACTTTTTATTGTAATGAATAATGCCTCATCATAATATTGACCAGTAAGACTCATAATGGGCATCTTTTATAGTCTCTCGTTAGTAAGAATGTCTCCCCCATTCATTGTTAATGCACAAGTATATTTTTAAAATAGATACCAAAAATTTTTAGTTATACTTTTAAACTTTCTCTGAATTGAAAGTGAAGCAGTCTTGATGACATTGTGTGTGTTGTGGGTTAACACTCATTTTCATCTGAAGAAGTAGAGCTTCAGTATAGAAAAAGAGAAGAGAATTTCTAATTTAATCAAGCATCATTTAATCAAACATAATACAAGGATTCAGTGAGTTTAGAAGTGTTGATATCCCTGACTTCTTATCCAATTGAACTTACAGGCTATTGACAACCAGACTAGTACGTATCAGGGAGAAGAGTAGAATAGTCTTCTCTGGGGAATCTGAATGATCCAAGAAGAAGAACTTAAAGAGATATTTGAATTGGTGTGTCTCTAGTAACAAAAATTCAGGAGGTCATTCCATTCTACTCAACCCTATCATTGACACAACTAACTCATAGACAATGATGTTTCAATCCATTTTTAGAGTCCTGTATCCCTAAAATGTGAGAAAACAGTAATGAGTCATATATCTGTGGATATTTTCTAATACAAAATACAAAGGCTAGAACCAGTATACAGTAGCAAAGATACCTTAGAAACAAAATTTATATAGATAATGGATACATATAATAGCTATGTGAGAAAAGAGAATATACTATATTCTTGAACAATAGGTTGCTATTGAAAATAATATTTAACATTATAAGTAAATGCCTCAAAATTAAAATTAAGAATGGCAAAAATTCCCTTCCCCCCAAAAAAAATATATAACCACTAAGATAAGTTTAGAAAATCTCTTAGAAGATGAATATGGAAAGGGAAAAATATAAGTAAAGGAAAGAGAACAATGAAATGTAAAGAAGAAATTTACTAATGACAGGTCAAGAAAATTCTGTAATTTGAAGAATATCTGTTTATATCAAAAAAGTTCACTCCTTAGTACAAAAGATGTAATTGGAAAGAAGATGGCATATTGCCATGAAATTTTTTTAGAACATTGAAGGGAAAATATACCAACTATCCATTCAATAAAGTTAAATGTCAGATGCAGTAAGACTGTCATGAATGATAACTGTGCTTCAAAATTATGAACATGATTTTTACCTGATTTCTAGACATATTGAATGAACAGAAAAGTAACAGATGTACAGTCATAAATGAAAGGTTTCAAACCTGTCTTTTACCCTTTCTCATCAACAGTTAGTAAAGGTAGCACTCAAATCAGGGAATGAAGTAAGAGAGAAGCCAACATTTGTGATACAGAAAACAAAGAACCAAACAAAAGAAAAGGCAAAAAGAAATACAAGATGAAGATAAAAGGAGATATGGACTAGATAATAAACATGTTTAATAAAGATTAGCAGGATGGAGACATGTTTTTGAGAAGATGGAGTTGTTAGAATGTCTAAAATGGTGAATGTAATGAGAGAAAAATTAGAAATTGACATGATTTTGGGTGGATAAAAGGCAGGACATCAATGTATATCTGTTTGCTTGGGTCAGCGGTGGAGAATTTAAATCTCAATTCCTATTTCAAAACATTAAACACAAAGTTCTAAAGCATGAAGTTTAGAAATAATACTAGGCACTGGGCATATTATTTAGCCCTAAGAAAAATACAAACAAAATAAATGGATGAAATATTTTGAAAAGGTTACTGTTAGAGAATCGGAATGAAAAGAGAATGGCAGAACATTTTTTCCTAGTAAAGTTTGTCAATTTGGCTCTTTTATTGGGTGAAGTGAGTAGGTTTTATTTTTCCCATTTTATAAAATTAATATTGGCTCATAATATTTATATGAGTTTTAGGTTTATGACATTACCATTTGATATCTTTATATACTGTATGATGTTTTAAGTTACGTGAATGTATAATACTGGTAATAAAAGAGGACATATTATAATGAAGTTTTAAAATAAATGTCATTGAACCTATATAGCTCCAGTTACTCAGATGTAGTATTTCAGTGACATTTGGACATTTCAATTGAGTTTGAAAGACAGCCCCCTTTGGAGAAAATTGATTCATGTGTAATAAATTATTTTTTCCTAATATTTTCTAAATATTTGCCATGTCACTGTGCTTGCATATTGTATATTTTACATGTTAATTTTATTTAATATTTGTAAGTTTATCAAATTTCTATTACAGATATGAATATGTCAATACAGAAAGAATAAGCTGCAAAAAGGTTACCACTTTCTCCGTAGTAAGATGAGAGCTCTGTGTCTAATTGTCAAAACCTTAAAAACCCTTTTTTTAATCTCTAAACTATTTAGCAGAGTGAGCCTCTGGGGAAGAAAAACAGAATAGAATACAATCTACAAATAATGCATTCCTTAGATTTTAGTAATTTGGAGGGTGATTTCATATTCATTTTATTTCCATGTGTAAGGTCAGATAAATGTGTCATTTAGATAAGGATTTAGAATGTGAGGTGGTTTCCCTTTACTATTTATATCACTGTGAAACAACCTATTATGTAGTTTTGATATAAACTAAAATATAACCTATTATATAGTTTTGATAATGGGCGTAATTGAAGCAATATGTGAATTTCCCCTAGTTCTGTACCTCTGTATTGGAATAGTTTTGTAACTGACACATAATGTCTAAATTTTATATGTTATACATTATAATTTTGCATATGTATGCACTATGTAATGCACATGTATATTTGCATTATATACATACTATATATTATATAATATAGAAATATATAATGTTATATACAATGTAATATATATTGCATAGCTATGCAATTGATGGTTTTTAATGTTAATTTTAAGTAGATCTTTAAAAATAAAAAAAAATCCTATGCTTATACGTGTGTGGAGATCTAGCATTCTATTTATTGATTCCATTGTTCAAAATAAAATTTACACCATAAAATCAAACAAACACACACGAATATTTGTTTTTTTCTATGTCAAGTCAAATTGAAACAGAATAGAGTACTATATAAAATCAATTAATATTTTGACATTTTTTTCTATAACACTATTGACTACACAAATTTAATATAGCTATATGATCTTACCATTTAGGAAAATTTCATACCAAATCTTCAGATACTGTTGCTCTTTACCAAATAAATTCATATGCATTATATGGTATGAATATCAGAATTCCAGAATTTAAAAGTTACTTCTCAATCACTTTTATATAAATTTATATACATATAGTATGCAAATGTTCATTTATTTAGTTTCATGTTTCATTCAATCAGTGAAGAGGGAACTATTAAAAATGCAATCTCAGTCCTTATAGAAAATAATGGAAGTTAAGAAAAAATAAGATTTCTAAAGACAACAAGTAAGCTTTTTTAGACAACTTTCTAAGTGCAACAGGTTAAAAATGTGAAAAATTATTTTGGTTATTGATCTACTGAGTGATGATAACATCTATAAACAAAGATCTAATCCCCCCCCCCCAAAGTAATGGTTTTGGTATGAGAAATGTATTATTTCAGACAAGTAAATTATAACCATAACTTTAACTTTATTATCTCCAAGTTAGTGTGTTTTAATTACCATATTTTTAAAAAAATAGCATCTTGACCTTTGTATGGTATTAGGCTTAGTAAGCAGTTCAAAATTAATGAGTCTTGAAAGTCTAATTTGTATTTTTATATTCGTGTAGTTGGGTTTGTGAAAAAGATGAAAAAAATATTTTTTGCAGTCCTTTATTTGAATTTATCAACAAATATATCTGTGTCCACTGAGAATCTTAGGAATTCTCAGTATTTATTTAATTAAATGAAATAATTTTATTTCACCCCTAGATTTTGGAATAATTTACTTAGCTTTTATTTATTTTTTTCTATTAAATTTTTTTTAGTTCTGACTAAAGTGAGAGTATATCTTCTCCAGGATTTAAGTAATCTTCATTCCTTCCTTATAACTTTAGCCTGTATACAACCATTCCTCAGAAATAGGGTTTAATTTTTTCTTTAGACAAAGCCAATTCTGATGTATAAATATTTTTCAACATGATTCTTAAATGCCCAATCAATGAAAGTTAAATAAAACTAGATTATTCTTTTTTCAAATGATGAATTTTCCCCTCAAATTTTAACTCTCCTCAATACTGATTTTTCTAGGAATGATTAATATTAGTTCACACTCAAAAATATTCATATATCCTTTATAAATTCCAGTCTACTTTATTCCCTTTATACTTCAGAAGCAGAGAAAGTCAAATTTCAATAACCATTAAGTATATAAATATCTTTTAGCATGCTACTGATGTAATAACTACTCACAGCTCACTCCTGGAATAAGATATACATGGTAATGAAGAGAATGGTTATGAACAGAAAATCTTTTTTTCACTTACTATATTTTGTAGCTGATTCTGTTGTCTAGATATTTATCTGAAATAAATTCATCATATATTTGAAGATTAGGAAAATTTGTCCTTGCCCTATAAAATCTTACAATCCTTTGTAAAGAACCCAAATATGTCCACAATATGTTCTTTCCACCACTAATTATCTTGACCAGCTATACACTTTTCCTTGTTCATCTCACATGAATTGTGATATCTTTTAAAGTTAAGATTCTTACATTGCGCACTTTTGTTCTAATAATTAATATAAGGTGCCCATTATTTCAATTATATCTTATTCTGAATTATGTAACATTCAGATCCAACAAAAACTGATAAAACTATATATCTAGTCCCTGATGTATAAAACTTAATGGGTATTCAGTATATAGGGGTGAAATGGGTCTTAGATCTTGAGAAATTCACAGTGAAACCAAGGTTGCTTTTCCACACCATCTCTACAAAACTCAAAATGTCTTTCATTGATGTACAAGATCTCTTTTAATGCCAGCCATTAGGCTAAGCAAATCAAGATCATTGTGATTAGTGTAATGTAAAGTGAGAATAAATTTCCAGATATGTGAATTCGTTATATGATCAAAAGTCAACCATATTGTTGCCTAAGTAACTTTAATGAAGTCAACCAATATTAAATAAAAAATCACAACTAAGGTAGGGCTAGTACTGAAAAATAAATGATGACTAATGGATGTGATGAATATCTTAAAACTAACTATAGGACTGTCTAGGATCTAAAGCTAAATACAATTAGATAATATTGTCAAAATTGTCAACTAGATAATTTTAATTATATATATTCTAATAAAGGTAATATTTTCATCTATAATCATCTGCTAATTCTACTTGTCTATAAATCTACCTACACATACCTAAATTTCTATATCCCAAAATATAGTGAATATGATGAGGAAATATATCTATACATTTTTTAAAGGAAACATCATATTATAAGTTTATTTGTTCATATTCATTATCATGCTGTCATAGAAAGCAACAAGTGGTGCATTGGTCAATAATAGAAAATGACAGAAATTGAAACTCATCAGCTACAACCATAAGAAAAATTTCTGCAATAGACATAGCTTTTTCCTATCTCCTTACAAGATGCCCAAGGCCAAATAAGAGATAGCTCATCAAGAAAATATTATAGGGTTTGCGATTGTAATACCTGATTTTGAGTAGGAATCAAGAAAGCAGGTTTTTGTTTTGCATTGGAAAGCATGATAAAGCAAGGTTAATTCTCCGATAGAATGTGTAAATGATGATCTAGAAAGAGATAGGTATTAAGCACAGCTAGTGGTGCTTGGAAGAGAAACAAAAGTTACTCATTTTCACTAAGGGCTGTGTTTCAGCTTTTCTGTGGTTTATTCAATGTATTATTTATGTTGGTGTTCAGACTTGATTGCAGAGTGGTCTTATTTATCCTGCTCTGTCATAGTCAGAGAATAACCTTGTCTGGTGGTATTTTACAACTCTTTCTATTCAGAAGGAGAACATCTTGATCAGGTTGAAATTGTCAGGCCAGGCTAGTTTGTGGTAAAAACAAAGTCCTAACTATTTGTCACCTTCTGATTATCAGAGATTGTTTTTGTCTTTCTTACGAATGTTTTCATTTTATTTAAACAATTTTTCCTCACCACACCCCTTTTATTAAAAAATTTTCATAACGAATGGTTCAAATCACTGATTCTCTATACCTGTGAAGCAACATTATGTCTCAGGATCAATATTCTTTGACAACTGTGACAATTCAATATCAGAAAGTAAGGGTTTAAAATATAATATCAGAAAGTAAGAAATAAAATATAATGATGCCTGTCTTATCATGGTATTATAAACCATGAAGTTTGTGGTTATAACTGCAACTGCTACATTCTGCTCTGTCCAACAGTATGGAACTGATGAACATTTCATGTGATGTGGAATATTTGTTTTTTGTTGAGAAGGAATATTGCTATGTGAATTCTGATGACCATCTTTGTAAAAATGACGTATTTTTTTTTGAGAAAAAACCATACAATACATAAAATCAGTATGTATTCAACTTGGTAGAAATTCAGTTTATATAAAATGAGTGAACGAAGACAGGAATATGTTTGATCTAGCTTATGCTTACTATCTTTAAGACAACATGAAACAAAGAGGTTTTGAGATTGCAGTTAAGAAACAGTAAAATCTATTTGAAACATGTCTAATTTCATGTATAACTGTAGAAAACTAGACAAAGTTCACATTACAATTTTAGTGACACATAGATATGTTTTGTGAATTTTAGAGTAAGGGGAATGTTGAAAAGGTGTTTCTCTATTAATTTTAGTATATGAGCACTAAGTGCAAACATGGATTAAGTTACTATATTTAGATATATACAGTAGAAGAAATTGAATAATATTTCTGATTCATAACAAGAAACTTTAGATGAAAAATCTGAAGTTGAGAAGAAATTCAAAGTGTATTTTGAAAAAAAGAGACTATAATCAGTGCCTTGTGAGTTACATTTGAAAGAAAGAGTGAAACAAAAATATTAAAGATAGACTTACTGTATCCCACCAATTCCTCTGGTATTTACTCAAAGAATGTAACAACAATATTTAGCTCCTGTGTTCAATCCAGCACTATTTACAATAGACAAGCAGTGGAAACAAAAAAAATCTAAGTGCCCAACAACAGATAAGTAGCTAACAACACACACACGCACGCACACACACACAATATGCATCTCATACACAATGGATACTGTTACATGTAACTGATGGGATGCTTTCAACCATAGAAGTAAATGAAAATTTGACATTTGTAATTACATGGATGAAAGTAAGGAAATTATGGTAATTTAAAATAAGTCAACTGGAGATAGGTAAGTACAAGATGATTTTGTGTTTATGTAGACTATAAAGAAAACAAATGAACAAACTAAACTGGAATAAACCCTACAAACATTACTGCAGAATTGAGGTTACTAAAAGGAGAGGGAACAATGGGGGAAGGGGCACAGTAGTCAGTGGAGAAGGACTTCCAGTATTCTTGCCATGGTGTTGTGTGGCCCCCGACATCTGAATAGGCTCATTGTGTGAGCCTATTTCCCTTGATCATATGCTGTATTGTAAATAAATGTTGCCTTAATAAAAAAAGAGAATTAACAAAAATTGAAATATATGTTGCAAGATTCAAAATTGTAAGAATTACATATCATTTAATAACAATTTGTCCTTTGCGTTCATCTCAGTATGGATGTGACTACTTATTACTCAGAGGTTACAGGTAACTCCTATTATTTTGTTCTAAAAAGATATTTGACTTGTAAAATACAGACTCATCTGAAGTAATTAAATTTGTTTATTTGTAGTTTTTGATATGTTAGTTTGTTTACTTTTTTAATATATTCCACATTTGAGAAAAAACATTTGCTAGTTGTCTCTCATTTCTGATTTATATCCTTTGCTATAATCACCTAAAGTTGCTTTCATATTTTGGCAAAGTCCAAATTTACTTGCTTTTTAAACAGTTGAGTAGCATTCCATTGAAAATACTTCACTTATGCACATCAAAGCTACAGAGTTTAATCACTGAGCATCTGTGAGAATGACCTATATCAAAAAGACTAGAAACAACATATGTTGGTGAGTGTGTGGCAAAAATGGAATTCTTATCTATTATTGGTAGAAATACAAATTGGTAGAAACAGTATCAAGATTTAAAAAAATTATGAATGAAAATACTATACAATCCAGAATACTGCTGCTGGGTATTTAATATGTCTAATATAAAAACAGTAATTCAAGAAGATATATACACCACTATGTTCATAAGAATATGTTCATAATATGAACATATGCTCAACAATAACCAAACAATCTAAACAATACCCATTGATGGATGACTGGATAAACAAGTTCAACGTACAAACAGTTTTTTCCCTTGAAAGATTAATACTTGTATTAGTATGAAACTCCCACATATGGCTTCCTTTCTTAGGTGTCATCCCCAAAACTTTCTACCTCTCAGGAAGTTGCTCTAAGTATGACATATAGGATTGCTTCACTTATGATTCAGGTAATTTTCAGACTAGCATTATTACACTGTGTCCCTGGGTGAGTGTCTGTGTGTGCCTTTTAAGGGTGGATTATCTGTTCTCTCTAGTTCTAAGATTCTCCCGAGTATCTATTTTCAGCTATTCCTCAATGTTGAGTCTCTAGGATCTCATGTGTGCTATACAGAATCGCAAAATTGGAGTGTCCTGAATATAAAAATTAAAAAAAATGGATTGCTGTAAATTAAAAACTGGGATTAATATTTTATTTTTTTTCGTTACCAACTTTTTCAGTCCATAATTCTCTTTCTGAATCTTTATATTGTACAATTTCATTCAATGATCACAGTTTAATTTAAATATTCCTCTAATATAGAACAATTAGATGTTCCCATTGTTATTTACACACCTTAAATTATTTCATTAAGATTCTCCAAAGTAGAATTATTATGTAGAGTTGTATGAAGATTTTTAAAACCCTTAGCAAATTTATAAATTGCTTTCCAATAGTTATACCTATTTACACAATTACTTATAGTAACTGTACTATAAGTACCTCACACTGCTTTCTCTTTGTAATTTCCTGCTCTAAGCTTTAGAAGAGGTAATATCTTTGCATTTGAAATGTGAAACTAATTTTTCCATCTTATTTCATATAATGAATTTTTATAAATTTAAATTATTTCATAAAAGTAAATGTGCTTCCAGAAATTAAGGTTGGTCTGCTTGAAATTTTGATGTCTTTCCTCTTTGTTTCTAATATTAGAGCACTTGATAATTTCTTGAAGTAATTTTTTTGCTAGCTCTTGCTTTTCGTAAGTGCTTCAGTAAAATATGGCCCTTGTTCTGAGGATCACCAATGATTTAGAAATTAAAAAAAATAACTTTATATTCCATAATAATACTAATATCCTCATTAACACTGATGAAAAGGGCAATGACTTAGTAAACTGAATAGAGAAAAAGCTACTGAAATGTATTACTAGAGTATACTGTCAAAGAAATTGAGTTAGCTGGAGTTTTGAATTATTAGCTCTACATTGAGAGACAAAATGACAAGAATGAAAGACAAGATGCTCTATATAACATACTGTCAAAATCGTTTGCAGAATTTGCTTCATTTAACTTCTCTATAACCTACTGATATAAATGATATATCACTTATTATTTTAAGACTCCTAAATAAACTAGAAAAATGATGAACTACTCCTTTGACCCTGGGTCCAGAAATAATTTCTGAACTATTGCTTATAAAGAAACAGACACTGTTCATGGTCTGTTACTTAAGCTGTGGTATTTAATAATCTGTACATATGTCATTGAAGGTCACTCAACATAAGAATGCTTCAAATAGACTTAGTAGTCATGAATGAATAATTAAATATTGCTACGGACCAGCCGGGCAAGGGCGCAGGCCGGATGACCAGAGTTCAGCTGGGCAGGAAAGACACAGGAGCCGGCGAATGGCGAACAGACACACACTCAAGGGGTGATGAATCTGCTGCGATTTATTTGAGGTTTTCGTGGATATATATGGTGTTTTAGGCGATTACATCAGCATTCTAAGAGTATATGCGATTAACATATCAACAGATTGCAGATTTATCCTAGGTGTAACTTAAACATTTTAACTAACAACATAGTTCCCAAAAGCATCCCAAAACAATCTTTTACTTTGTTATCCCTTCACTGAGACTCCACCAAGGTAAATCGGATTTGCTTTGAAACTTAAACA